>JAJGRW010004346.1:0-224539 GCA_025461045.1 Carex parvula | reverse complement strand
TTTTTTATCGCAGCAAGCTCTTATGCAAGGAATGCCTATGAATGGGAACTTTCAATATCTTATGCCTCTCTATCAAGCTTGGGATCTGTCTTCTTTTGGAAAAGTTTAACACACATGTTTGTTGTAGATTGTAATTCTGCTTCGTGTAACCCATTTGCATCATATCTAGTATGGATATTTTATTTTTTTTTTAAAAATGGTATTTAATTGTATTTTACTTTTGAAATTATCACTGAATCTTTGTGGATTAGTACTCACCTTTAAAGGCACTCATATCCTTGACCTGACCAAGATCCAAATAATTATTTTTAAGGTATGGGTATATGACTACCATACACCTGTTCTATCAGACGTGAAGCCCAATGTTCTAATATTTATTGCACCACCTATATCTAGGGCCGGTGTGGACCCGGTATAAGAAGATTTCACATACTGGTCTTTTGAATCCTAATCAGCCGATAGCACCTCCAACAATTTGGTAGCACTCTTTATTCTCTCCCTTCTTTAAAATAAGGTAATAAGCACTAGTTATATAAAGGGACCACTTTAGCCTTCAGCTTTAAAAGTGCTAAAGCTCAAAACGTCCTGAAATAATTCCAATACATATTTGTGTTTTCTGTTAAATTGTAGTAGTTTGTGTGAACAAGAAATCACAAGCGCTCAAACAAACACACATAAATAAGTTAAGAACATGATTCAGAGAAGTTTCAGAAAGTTACCAAAATGTCAAGAGCCAGATATACTGTACCTTCAAATGTGCTAGACGATGGCGCTGGAGAAGGGACAGGAGAAGGAGATGATGATAGATAAAGCTGACCTGAACTGTAGAAAGAAATAGAATTCAATATATGCATATAAGGTTGAGAGTGAGTCTATGGTACTATGCATAGCACGGATTAGTCCGTACTACGGAGCCATATTTTCATTTTGAAATCCCTAATGGCGATTGGAACCGTTCAACGTGATCTCCACATGAATATGTACTTGCAGACTAAATTTTATATTTTTCCGATTTTTTTTACTATATTTAAGATAGGTAGAAAATCACTTGATCTAAAAATTCTAGACCATCCAAAAACAGTGATTTTCTACCTATCTAAAAAAATAGTAAAAAAAATTCTAAAAATAAAAAGTTAGTCCACAAATATATTCTCATATGAAAATCATGTTGAACGGTTCGGATCGACCGTTTGGATTTTGAAAACGAAAATATTGATCCGTAGTACGGACCAATCCGTGCTATGCATAGTACCATAGACTCAATCTAAGGTTGATGATAACATTAACATTAACATTGATCCTTGATATAGACCAGACTAACAAAGTACTATTATCAAAACTGAGTAATTATTGGTATCTGAAATAACTAAAATGTCAAATAATTAGATAAAGAGACTAATATTTGACCGAATAAAGAGGTCATATTGGTGTTTTTAATTGATTTTGTGATCTCCCAAAATTATGAATTTAGGTAGATCGTGAATAAATGTGAGAGTAGATATGAAGAGGAAACAATAATTGCAAGTTAAATCATTTATTCATTTATTTATTTTCTGGCGACCATCTGCCAGCATGTGATAGTTGGTCCCTCTTCACCATAATTATAAAAGTTGCATTCTGTCCTTGAAAAAAAAAAATCAAATTATTACATTAAAAATCAGCACAAGTTGTCTAGCACTGCATTGCTGTAGAACCTTCCCAGTTAGAACTTAGAAGGCTGAATACCTAATCATATAAAATATTTTTACCAAATCAAAAGTTCCCAGACTTTAGAGCTAACAATCCAGCTCAGATGTTGTGTCACTGTCCCGTGAACATATTTTACTATCTCTAGGAAAAGAACAAAAAATGATGAATAAAAGTAGTCCACTGTAAAAGTTCAAAATAAAAATGACAACTCACCGGAATTAAGAGGAATATAAAGCACTGTTCCGGGCGCAGTACCGTCTGGACCCGTTAATCCGTTAACAGTCTCAATTGAATCCATGCTAGCCCCGAACCGGCTTGCGAGCGACTCGACCGAATCCCCTTCCTCTAACACATAGCTCAGCAAGTAGTTCCACAACCTGTTAGAGCACCCGCAAAGCAAATGGAGTGACACAACTGCACCGGGTTTCGCCAAACGGGTCATGTTGGGCAAGAATGCGAGCCCGTGGTACATGTCGGAGACGAGTGTTGCAACGGGACCACTTGATTGCGCCGGCACGGTGAGGGTGGTGTTGGTGAGGTACTTTCTGTCTGAGAGGCAGGAGCAGTTCTTTCTGACAAAGAAGTAGCCTGGATTGCTGGTGGGATCGGTGAAGACATCGGCCGGTGATGCGTCGAACATTGATCGGATGGTGGCGGTGGGGTCGGCTGAAGAGGGCATTGGGTCGGGTTTAAAGGCGAGGAAGGAGGTGCAGATGCGAGAGAGGTCGGAGCAGTTGAGAGGGGTGGGGTTGGCCGTTAGAGAGAGAGCGGGGAGAATGAGAAGATTGAGAGAAATGGAGATCTGAAGGAGGAGGCGGAGAAGGATATGCATTGATGCGTTTCTCGCCATTTTTTTTAGAGGTTCTACAAAGAGAGAGAATAAAGGAGAGAGAGCACTGATGTAGGGATGGTCATGGCGACAGTGCTCTGTTTTTTGCTCTGTACGAGTGAGGTGGGGTGTACAGTAGAACGGCGGTGTGTCGCGCAGGGTTAGAACTAATAAGAAGTAGGAAGCCAGGAGTGTGCAGCAAATAAAATGAGCAGGGTTAAAAGTGAAGAAAAAAGATTTATTCGGATTCCATGAATCAAATGATGTGTCGAATCATTAAACTGAACGCACAGGCATGGTGTTATGGTATTGGTAGCTATCCGCCAAGTGAATCGTCTCTGTATAGGAGCGAATGGAGAATTTAGACTACAATATAACCGGGAGGGTATTATAAAAAGTCATTTATTGTAAAAACAAAGAGGCATAGTTCCGAATTTCGATGCTCATCGAACAAGTTTTGGTTTTATAATAAACAATAATTTCTAACTGTATTATTACTCGTATTTAAATTAGTAGTCAAGTACACTTAAGAGATTTTAATCCAATAGATTTGATATAGTGTACTATTTTTTATGTGGGTTAGGATTTATGCATTTTATGAAACAGAGAGACTTTTTGTTGAATTTTATGAAACAGAGAGATTGAATGAAAAAGAGAAAAAATTGATTATTTCATTCTTCTGTATATTGTTACAGTGAGCTATTTAAACTTAAGCTAAGAGAGGAAAAGGAAAAATAACGGTTGCCTACTGTTGTCTATTTGCCTATCTGACCCTATACAAAAGTACAAACGGTAACTGATAGGCCCATGTACCGATGGCCCTCCGAAGGCCCAGGCCTGGCCCGGCCAAACACCCCCAGATATAAATTCATAGCAAATCGGCCCAAACAGGCCAATGGCCCAAAATAGCGACTCAGGATTCGGATCCCCTACCGGGGCCAACCTGAGAATAGAAAACTACTCGGGATTCGGACCCCCTCCCGGGGCCAACCCGAGCCCAGAAAACTACCCGGGATTCGGACCCCCTCCCGGGGCCAGCCCGAGGATAAACACAAACCGAGTCTCGAACCCCTCCTCTGGACCAGCTCGGAACCAAACAAAACGGGACTCAAAGCCCGGCAGGCCGAACAGCCAAGAATGGTCGACGCACGGCCCCGCTGTTCGGTCTGAGATAAACTATGCAAACATTACAGCCTAATATGCGGACGTCCCCTACAGTATGCGGGGCATCGTCATTAATACTGACAAGACCTCGCTACAGTAGGGCATACCCTATATAAGGCAAAGAACCCCCCAGAAAATGGGAGGGCATTTTATGACATTTTGGGAGAGGTATTATAAAGGGTTAGAGCGTTAATACCCCTCCGACACCCCGCGTGTCCCCCGGCTCGACCCGCTTCACCCGAGGCGGGACGGACGGCTAGTTCGTTAATCGGCCTCCGCACGGCCTGCTTCTTGAGAACAGGGCGTGCTCTCTCCTTACTGGACCGAGTCCAAGTACGGCCCGGCCCCTCGGGAAGGGACGTATCAGTAACTTTATAAAATACTGTACATAAAGATTGAGTTGCTTTTATTTATAAACAGTTACTCTTTTTGGTGTACACTTAAACTCTATGATAGATATCCAAAACGGGTCTGAGGGTTATTGGATCCGATTTAATCTTTTTTCTCAATACTTTTTAACAAATAATGAATCAATCCATGTCAGATATCAGCTACGCTAGAATTCGGATTTAGTTGAGAAAGAGAGATTCGGATTAGTTGGAAAGAGACGGTTATAATAATGAATGAGAGATACAGTTTTAAGGAAATAGTGAATGAAGGATAAATTTGTTTATATATTAAAATATTTAGACAGTGTTGTATTATTATAAAAATTTGTAGTGTTAATATCATGACTCCTGAGATCCCACCCACAACCAGGCTCGCAAATTTGGAGAATAGTACCATTGCAGGGGCATCCGAGGGCCGAGATGCGTGACGTCATGTGGGAAAGCGGAAAGTTATTTTTGCTTTCTCCATTTTTCTATATACTGGAGATACACAGTTAAGAGCAAATAAATGATACAATAAGTAGAGAATTCAGATCTTCTCCGGTACTGTAATAGAGAATCTTCTACAATTACTTGATCTGGATCGTTCTTTTTAACTTGGCACGAATCTCAAAGCCTAATAATACTGCTCCTTCCGTCAGCTCAAAGCGGCTGAGAGTTAATCTCAAACCGTAAAGTGAAGGGAATCTTTTACCGTAATGGAGAGGATACTTGTCCATAAGTAGAAGTCTGTAGGATAAGTTTTCCGTTTTTACTTTTTACCACGGACAAACATACTCAGTGCATTGTTCTTTGGATGAAGAAAAAGGAAACGGAATTATCTCTTCTCACTGCATTAATTTGCATTAAATACAAACGCTTTTAAAAATACAGAAAGTAAATCCGCTTTTGGGATGCTTACAGGTTACAGCCAAAATTGCCTAGCCTGTCGAGTGTCGAGACTTTCACAAACCAAACTAAACTAATCATCCAAAATCCAAATTCAAATCAACTACAAATATAATGATAAAAAAAAAATTGATGGAATAACAATAATACTGAAGTCTGAAGTAATAAAGATAAGCGGTGGGCCCCATCCAGGCAAAAGTCCCTTCCTTCTCCACGTGCCCTGGGACTACACTGTGGCCCACAACTGTTCTCTGCTGTCCCTTCGCGGCTTATCAATGAGGATTTATTGCGGCATAAGAAGAAACATCCATCCTGTGGCGGGTGGTGACAGTGGCCGATGAAAAAATCCAAAAAATTACGTATTTTACATACTAAAATGTTGGGCCTCGCTATCAAAAACTTGATTCACTTCCTCGATATACATGTTCGGACTCCACCGTACTAACAACCACGTTGTCGTTTGTGCTGCGTTTGATCCAACGGAAACTTTGATTCGGTGAAACCGCCAAAAGAGATTAGCACGAATCCTCGTTTCAGGTATCTTCGTTCTTCCGTTTTTTTTATTTTTGAAAATAAAATAAAAAAATATCAGAAAAGAGTGTTGTTTTAAGAAGAAATCGAAATATAGATAAAACGGGACTGTTTATTTCATCCCAGGACGGTACAAATATTTTTGTCCGGATTAATTATTGCTAATCCAAACTGCAAACTTCGCTCAGCTGAGAAAAAGAAAAAGAAGTGGCCGGGATAATCGGTCCAGTCTCTGCTTGAGAAATATTGATTAATATTTTTATAGTAAATTTTAGTTCAATTTGCTCCTTTTATGCTTTAGTGATAATTTGTAAGTGGATTGATCTCGGGTAAGTAGAATAGTAGAAATGGAGGGCATTAGTTTAGCGTTTGTAGGAATTTCTTGTTTTCTTCTTTTAATTGGATCACAAGATTTGAATTAAACCAGAACAAAAAAATTAACTTCATGGATAGAGCTAGAGTGGAAAAAACGTGCCGTGCCGTGACTTAGGTCTCGTGCCGTGTCGTGTCATGATCAAGTTAATTTTTCACGTATTGTGCCGTGCCGTGACCAAAATTTCAAGGGGTGGTCACGGCACGCGAATGGTCACGCCACGTGAGTTACGCCGTGCCTAAACGTGCCGTGACTATACGTGACTCGCGTGACTCACGTGACCATTTAATTATAATTTAGATTAGTTTATTCAAGATTCACTATTAAATCAATATCTAATGGTCCTAATTACACGTGACTTGTGTGACTACGTGTCTTGCCGTGCCGTGTCAAAGTTTCAAAATACGAGCACAGCACACGAATGGTCACGGCACGTAACTGACATGCGTGCCGTGCCGTTCCGTACCGTAACCGCATCGTTCCGTGATGGAGCCAGCTCCGTCGTGCCATTTTTCCCACTCTAGATAGAGCACTGCGTTCGGAGTTATTGAAATTCATTTAATGGTAGTGTATGAGCTGTGCATATGGTTATCAAGCTTCTTGACAAGTTTAGGCCGAATTGTGCAAGTTCAACTTTTTGTCTAGAACGGAACTGATTATTCCTGCTAGACTTTCTTTTTGTGTTTTCATCTGAAACTGTTTGAATTAGCAGTGATTAATATGGATGTAAATGTTTGTACCATCTGTGTGGGATGGAATAAACGGTCCCGTTTTATCTATATTTTGATTTTCCCTTGAAACAACATCCTTTTCGATATTTTTTTATTTTATTTTCGATTAATAAAAAAATCAGTTTGTTCTTTCCTCGTTTGAGCACGGGGAACCCAATAAACTTTTATTACCGTTAAAACAAAGTAAATAAACATAATCATATCCTTTAATTCAAGCATAATATACTATACAAAACGATACTATTATATTTTTTTTCTTGCTTGCTTAAAAAATTGGGACCAGAATAGTTCTTATATTAACAATGTGAACAGTGATAATAGCTATCACGACTACAACTACAGTTAGGGGTGCATGATTTATGTCAGAGAGGAGTAGAAATCGGATTCAAATAGTTTATTGGTTCAAATTTATTAGCTAATTCGGTACTAAATTTATTTTTATTTATTTTGAAAACCTTCACATAAGTTGCAAAGTCGTAAGAGAGAATCGAACTCTCAACCTTTAAGCAACCAACAATCTTAAAATTTTCTTTCTAATCAAGTGTGCTACCTCTTCTTTCTTAATAAGCTTTGTTATTATTTATTTTTATTGCTCTACTAAATCAAACAAACACAAACAAAATTGAAAGTTACCGAAAGCCCTAATCGGATGAGATTGTGAGATTCGACTTGGATTAGAGAAAAAAAGAACGAGATTCGACTGTTTCAGTCTTCAGAGATTCAACCTGGAGTGATTTCTACTTTCCTTTTTTTGATTAGAGGAGGGATTTCAAACTTGCAAGTCTAGAGTAGCAGCGAGAGCGTGTCAAAGAGGAGCAGCAGCTTCGGCAATTTTTTATCCATAGAAATTATTAAATTCAGACGTACATAAATAAAAAGAGTATATCGTTTCCAACAAATAAAGAAATATTTGATTCATTGAGTACGATCCAAAATATATGGATCAGACTCAATGGTCTAGATCCATTGATATATATTAAACAGTTCCCATTAGCACCTATTTTTTTTTTAAAAAACAAAAAATACCAACGGATATGGACCATTGAGTAAGATCCATATATTTGGATCTGACTCAATGAGTCGGATCTTTCTATGTTTGTTGGAAACGAAACACTCTTTCTATTTCCGTACGCCTGAATTTAATAGTTTATATGGATAAAAAATTTCCAGCAGCTTCCGTAATATATTTTATATATTTTAGAGAGATGCAACGACAAAATCAAATATTTTATTTGGTTAATTGATTTGTTGCCGAAATTTTTATTAATATCCAAAATAAATAATTAATTTCACAATCTACATCCTTGCTGAACGAAATTCGAAAAATGTTCAAACTGCAAAAAAAATTTTTGTTGTTCTGGGCTTTCGGACCGGAGATTATTTTCTCGATTTTGGAGAAGATAAACCGCAAAACAAAATCTCGGTTTCAGCCCAAAACCGGAAATATATTTTGCGGTTCTAGAACCATAAATTAAATCTGCGGTTTTGGATAAAATTGGGATTTTTGTTTTTACGGTTTCAAGTCCGGAATTAATTTTTGCGGTTTCGGACCATTTTGCCTATAAAACACGCTGCTGCCTCCCAGAAGTCTCACACAATTCAGATTTTGGAAAAGAGTAAAAAGGAAAAAAAAGGGAAAAAAGGAAAAAAAAAAAAAAAAAAAAAAAGGAGAAAGAAGAAAAAAATAGAGAAAATCGGGTTCGAGAAGCGAATTTTTGTAAGTTTTTTTATTTATTTAATTTTAAGTTATTTAACTTTTTAATTTATATTGTACTTATAGGGTTATTATTTTTTAAATTGTAGTTTGTTATTCAGACCAACCAAAACCAAATATGATTTGTGTAAAAAAATTTATTGGAGGGAAAATCCAATACAATGATGACGGGATCTTTTATAGTACCCGGCCTAAATACTCATTACTGACCGTGAACCATAACTTTGATTATCTCCAGAATGAGATTTATAAACTGATTGGGTATGCTGTTAGTGAAGCAAATCTGAAAATCCAAGCCAGATTTAATATGTCTACTGATGGCCAACGTGACTACCAATTAGTATCGGTAACAAATCATGCATCGTTCGAAATGATTTTAGGAATTGTGGCATATTTTCCACAAAGGTTACCGGTTCTGGAGTTGTATGTAGAATTGGAACCGAACCATGCCGGTTTTAATTCCCAATTGAATCTGAACAGTCAGGCTCTTGTACCCAGTTAGATCCCTGAATCTCACTCCCGACCCAGTACCAATCGAAACCTTGAACCCATAACTCGACCCAAACTGTTCGGGTTCGTAGACTGGTACCGATCCCTGATTATTCGCATGTACATGTGTGGATGTAATTGATGATGACAGTTTGGAGAGCGGGGATGAGATGCTCTCAGATGAGCCATTAGATTCGGACGATGATGTTGGACCGAGAAGACAGTTACAATCACAGTCTTGTACACAGTCCCACCAAACACAGTACCTGATAACTGGCCGGAAAAATATGAGACATCCGATTGATATTTTTAATGACATATCTGGTTTTTGGCCTGCATATGTCGATATTTTCAACATAAATTAGTCTCACAACTCACCAACTTAGATTCAGTGAATAGAAAATTTTCTTGCTCTCTGTAATAGAGCATAATTATAAATGAATGTTGTGATCCTTAATCAGTACCAATTGTTGCAAAATTATATTGGATCCGTTCTATTATTTTGATGCATTTCTCACTGGTACCATTGCTCAAATTGGTTCAGTTAAGCTACCCTTGTCAGCTTATTGATTATTCTATTATATGTGATGCTTGAACCGGTTGCCTCACGCCTATTGCTACGAGCGGTATAGCGAGTTATATGATTTTATCTTGTTGTTTTGTTACAGGAGAATCCACCACGAAGGCACGATTTCTGTCCGGGTGCAGAAATCAGGTTCAAATAACTTATTGGGTTAGCTAATCGGATACTAAGGTATAAGGAATTTATGGTATAAATCTCTCAACTAACATAATTTATGGTACAAATGAACTGGTACTGGATTCCGGAGCTGGTAACAAACTATTTCTTTGTGGTTTTGACCATTACGTGATAAACTTTACATTATAGTATGATAGTATAAAGTAAACTCTGTAACGAAAGCTTAAAATTAAAATAGGTCTATATTTCTTTATTGCATAAGCTCTGACAAGCACGGAGCACCTTTGACTTAAATTAGGTACAAAAAACTGTCACATTCTCTCACGTTTCCAGCAAGTGAAATCAAATAAAATTAAAAGTTACCGTAATGCTCCAGGGCGTTGTCTAACAGAGAGAAAAGAGAAGAGCAAGCGAGACTACAGCAAAGCAGCAGAGTTGAGAGAGAGCGACGTGCGCATCAGAGAGCGACTTGGTTTAGCTCTGATGTTTTATGATGATTCCTTGGGTACTGGCATAAATCTGACATGAATACAGGAATTTCTTGCTGGTTTGGTTTGGTTTGGTTTGTCATGGTTTCTGTCAATATCAAATTGGTACCAACACATTTCTCGGATTCTGGTATGCCAATGTGTTAGCGGGATCCATTTGCGAATCCGTTATTTTCTTGAGGTTTACACAGCAAATCCCCATGGTTTCTTTAATAATCCTTGTCAGAGGGTCTTAACTGGAAAATGGAGAAATAAAACGATTTGGGTCCGGGCTCTCTTTTTGGACTAAGCTGAATTACAAAATGCAAAATTGATTAAATGGATTGTGAGGTTGGGCCATTTAACCTGTCTGTAAATAAAGAAAGAAATAATTTATTGGGCTTTTTATTTGGGCCTATAAATTGTCCGGCCTTGAATTATTTTTTGAAAGGCTGAAAATTGGTAATTTAATAAAACAAATATATGTGGGCTAATTAAATAATTAATAAAATGATTCCCTTCCCCAAAACTTTAACATCCTTATTACATCCTTACCTGCGCAACAAATATGTTGATATTTTTCTAAAAAAACATTGTTATCCTACATGAGAAATAAAATCTTTCACATTTTGTACTCATTAGACAAACTTTTTACTTGAATGTCTTGTCTTCATAATTATTCTTTAAAAAAAGTGCAGAATATTTTGCATACTGGATATAAATATTTGTTAATTTAGTTACGAACAACTTACATTCAAATGCATGTGGAGAGCACATATATAAGATTCAAAACAGCAAACATAATTTCACTTTTAATATAGAGATAATTCTATAAATATAATTTATAATTATTTTGAGCATGAAGACAAGTGGGCATTACTGGAGTTCCATAACAAAAACAGTCGATGATTATTGGGCCTCAGATGAAAGTTTTGTGTGCCATCAATTTCATGTGACAAATCAGCATTGCAAGGTGCCAAATTTTAAATTATTACCTGAGCGTTAATTCAGACAAAGTTGCCCACCTAACAAAAACTGGACTGCTTAATTAGGAAAAAAATTTATCCATAGAAATTATTAAATCCAGATGAACATAAACAGAAAGAGTATCTTGTTTTCAACAAATATAGAAAGATCTGACTCAATGATTCAGATTCAAATATTATATTTTTTTGAGATTATCTATGGACCACAATTTGATTCTTCTCTAATCGGACGTCCGGATCCAAACTAAAAAAAAATATGAATCTGAATCATTGAATCCGATCCATATATTCTCAATGAACTAGATCTTTTTATATTTGTTAAAAACTAGACACTCTTTCTATTTACGTATATCTGATTTTAATAATTTCTACGGATAAAAAAATTCCCTTTAACTAGTGGACTTTGAAGTTACACACGTGGACAATTTGACTTTGAATTTTTCTACTACGACCTTTACATTTATGATAACCACCGGAATGTTTTATTCGTTTATTATATTTTTTTTCTCTCGTTGATGATATTCTACTAAGTCATCATGATTGCAACCCCATTTTTGGACCAAAATAATTTTTTGACCAAAAACTAATAAATAATGACGAAAACTCAATGATAAATATTTGTTACCGTTTAATTAAGTTTGAAATAAATAATTAAATATTAATTATAATTGGTATGGATATTAAATTATACATACATTTTAAAAACTTTAGATGACAAAAGTTTATCAATTGCATATTGTATAGTTAGGTAATTTCTTTACGTCAATGTTTCATCTTAAACTTTATTAATTTATATTAACTAAAAAGTTTACATTAACTTTATATTAGTTCATAACATACTGTATATTTAAATTACTCAAAACGATTTACAAAAGTCAGTTAATTCCATACTTTTTAAAGACACAGTAACAATATACGTGATTAATTGGCGAATAATTCGCGTTTTATTTGTTTTTTTTTACGTTTTCTAATCGAATTCCGAATAAAACGCAAACGCGAATCTCAAATTGTTTGCGATAAAAACGCGAGAAAATGCGATTTTTTTTGTTTAATTGTTTTGGGGTTGTACCGAATTATTCTCGAATCACGAATTTTTGACCCCGTCGAACCGAATCCAAACTATTCATTTGTCACTATGCTTATAGATAAATCAACATGGATCAATCAATACATCTTTACGATCTTTAGAGCATCTACATCCCTGAAACTTTTAGAGTTTCTAACTAACTGTTAACTGCTTTTAAGAAATTATACTCTAAAGTTTCTAAATGTTCACATCCCTAAAACTGATTTAGAGTTTCTAATAAGCCACATTATCAGTAAATTAAAATTGATACTCCACATAAGCAGTAAATTAAACTAATTTTAGCGAATACATGCCAATTGTTTTGCCACGTCAGAGTTTATAAACGATTTCTTAATAAGAAACTATTGAGTAAAATTGCTAAATAAAAAATTTATCTACATTCCTGAAACTAATTTAACAACTACTACGTCAGATTAGAAACTCTAATAATTTCAGAGATACAGATGCTCTTACATAGCGTGGCCACATTAAAATCAAGCAAAAGATAACTTCTCTGCAGAACCAACCTCCCAAAAGATGGCTGTCTGCCGTGTCAGGTATTATACCAACTCTAGCTGGACCCGGTGCATGCATTAAGTTCCACGAAATATAAAAAGACGCCAAAACCAAATAGGAGCCATCAATCATGCACCTCTCTGCTTTGATAAGCGTGCTGCTGTCATGCTAATAATTACTGGTAATTAGCTAACTAAATAATCGAGCTATAATCATTCAAAAGCAATTTGCAAACTGATTCAACTCAATATGTACATATTTGTTATTATCATATGAATTTACACGCTCAAAATATGAACTCCATTGTACAGTTATATATTTTATATCAAATAGAACTAGAATGTTCTTAAACTTCAAAACTTATTGGTTGACCTTAAATGTCGAATTCAAATTGTTGAAATCGATATACTTCACGAGTTATACGTTTAAATGAAGAAAAAAATTAAAATTTTGAATTAGTATAAAGTCAAGTAGTAAAAAAAAGTTTTGTTTTTTATTATTTTTTAACTACTTGACTTTATACTAAATAAATTTGAAATATTATAAATTTTGTATGTAAATACATCACTTGTGATTTTGAAGTAGAATGGTTTCAATGGTTTGGTTCATCGTTTAAATCCGACTGAACAAGGACATGTTCGGTGGCTCAATTACTATGAGGTCATGTTCGGCTGCACTCCCATTTTTACTGTTCACATGGGGAAAAAAAAATTTACTCAGACTGAATTTTTTTTTCCACGTAAACAGTAAAAATCAGTTCAAAATTTTTCTGTTCCTGTGTCCATTCCCCTGCCCATGTGTCCGCCGAACAGGGCCTGAATTTGTTTTGGGAAAAGTAGATATGTAGGTATTCTTCCTATTAGTTGTTCGGTGTTGAAGTTTTATTTTTCTATTTTACAATTCCTATGGGTTTATATCCCTTGTCTGCTTCAAATTTTATGGGGAAAAAACAATTGATTAGGAGCTCTGTTTTTTTTTTTTTTTCCAAATGGGCAGCTCTGAAATAAGAGGAATATGTTACATCTTTCGTTCATTAATTAAACTAAGTGTCTGCTTAATAATTAAACTACATGATTTATTATTTTATAAGAAATATAGTTAACTTGCTTATTAATTAATTAAAAGAGGGATTATACTTATCAATGCTTATTAAATTAATTAAACTAAAATTAACTTGCACATGAGATCATCAACGACATGACCCAATTATATCATAAATTGTGATTAAGCGAAAATAGTTTAAAATTTATAGATACAAAATTGAAATACAAGACTAATAATAACTTCAAATTGTATTTTAACAGTACAATAATAATTGATTAATTACAAAATTAAAAATCATTAAACAAAACAGAATTTAAAATGTACAAGAAATTTAAATTAAACAAAACACAAGACTAATTTTTAAGTTAAGTTTTTATTTTGATATCACTTTGCAGTGTATATATAGTCAATTCACTCATTTAAATTTTTTTAGAATCTGATATATACAATTATATTGATCATAAATCACTATCAATACACTTAATATTGTTTAATTTTAGTATTAAATCTTCCATAAAAATAAAAATCAACATCCTAACAAATTTTTCATGCATTTGGCGAACACCTATATTCTAAAATTTCTCATGGGTTAAATGACTTTGATTTTGACAAATTAAAATTTCCATTCTCATATTAAAATTCTCATTCTCACAAAATTTTCATGTTGTCGAACCGGCCCTATATTTTGGAACTTACACTCAACACCTTTATATCTAAGGTAAAAATATAATTCGAGTCTTTGACTGTTTTGCTACTTTAATCAAGTTAGTTCGAACCTATTGATTTAAATACTTATTGTTCATTTTTCATTTAAATTCAAATTAACTTGAATCCATAACAAATTAAATTCAAACCAGTTTGAGCACAGCATGTTGAATTCAGCACCATCTAGAAGGCCCAAGCCCATGGCATAATCAAGATTAATCTAGAAATATGTATAATAGAGAGTAATTTAGAAAATATCAAATTAACTAGAATTAATTTGTAGAATCTAGAGTATTCTTCATTCTGTATCAAACAAATCAATCAATTCCTCTTCTAACTTAGAGTGAGTAGTGAGTGTGAAATAGTTACGTGGAAGATATATATTATAGTACTTCTCTCTAGTGTTAAAAATAAATTTAATATACAACACAGCATGTAGCCAAACTTGCGTGACTTTCTTTCTCTCTCTGGGAATCTCTCATCTCATCAGAGTTCAATCCCGCCTGTCCCGCAGTTTTAGCCACACGCCTTGGTTCAAACTTCTAAAAGTAGAAACCCACGAAAGCAAAGAAAAGGAAAAAAAAAAGGTGAGAGAGAAAGCAACGACTCAAAGGCATTTCTCACCATCAGATTCGATTTTTCAACGATTTAGGTGCTCCGTACCGACCTTCTCAATTCTGTGTTTGCTTTCCACCTCGAACCAGACTTCGAGTGAAGTTTGCGTGAAACAGTGAAAAGGTTAGAAACTTACAACTTTTTTTTTTTTTTTTTTCATTCATTGTCTTTTGTTGTTGCAATAATTTATAATCTATTTTTGCTCGTTTTGCTTGTTCCATGTGATGGTTGTTCATGTACTTTGAAAGTTTCTGTTTCATTTTTTTTTTCATGGCGTGTGGATCTGCAATTCTGTTCAGGTAGCTCGTATTTTTATTTTATTTTTCTATTGCTCTGTTTCAAGTAGTATATGTTTTGTGCTTTCTCAATCAAAATTTGTTCTTGTATTTCTTCTGGTTTCTTTGTTTCTTTTTTTTTCTAGTTGAAAAAGGTGCTTTGTAGTTTGTATCTTGACTGGCGATAATCTGTTGAATTGATCCATTTCTGTTCTTTAATTCTTTTTCAAATATGACCTGTTCAATTTCAATCATTAACTATAATTTTCAATTTCAATCATCAACAGGACAAAATCACCATGGAAGAAGAATCAAAGAAAAAAGAGATATACCCCAAATTGCTGCATTTAATCCCAAATGAGAGAGAATGGAAGCCGATAATCAATCAAAAAACAGCTAACCTAACTAATAAACTGTTAGATCAGGAAGAAACAGAGCTAGAATTGAAATTGGGGCTTCCTGGAGGAGACATAGAGAAAACAGAGGAGAAACCATCTCTTCATTCTCTTGGTTACTCATTGAATGCATTCCATTCTAGTAGTGTCTCTCATGGTGCAAAGAGAGGCTTTTCTGATGCTATCAAGTCCAAATCACATGGTATAACTATAGCTATAACTCATCTCATTTAATTTTTTTTGTTCTTTTAATATGTACTTAGATAACTCATAATGTTAATTAATTTCATGATTAGGTGATAATAATATTTTTTTTCTTCTGTTTGCCAAGTTTATAATGCTAGAATGGGAAAGGAATTATCACTTGGCACAAGTGTAGAAAGAGAAAATAATAAACAGTGCCAAGATACAGAGGCCATTAGAAAGCCACTAGCCACTTCTCAGGCAAGGTAACAAATTTTTGTTAATTAACTATTTAATTTATGCATGATGATTGATGCACCCTTTATGTTATTTTATTTATTTATTTCTGAGATCAAGTTATAAACTAATAATTGGCCTCTACTAAATGCATGTGGAATGTGGAGACATCCTTATTGTTTTATCTTTTGCAGGGAATTTTTTTTTTACATCTGCTGCCAAATTAAAAAATAATTCAGAATATCAGATTTACTGTTCCAAAATCCAATAGAAATAGGTATTAGTAACGGGCAATGTGATTCCTTCTGTTAATTGACAAAAGCAAAAAATTTACTGTTTTATTTTGTGTGATTACAGAAATGGTGCTGCGCCAGTAGTTGGTTGGCCGCCAGTGAGATCTTTTAGGAAAAACATTGCCAGTAGCTCAAAACAATTGCCAGAGCCACAAAAATATGAGACAGAGGCCAACCCAATAAATGCTGATAACAAGAAGGGCAATTTTGTAAAAATCAACATGGACGGCGTACCCATTGGACGAAAAGTTAATTTAAACGCATATGATGGCTATGAAAACCTATGTTCGGCTGTGAAAGAACTCTTTAAAGGCTTCTATCAAGGTACATGTTTTTTTTTACATATTTATTTTAAGAGAAGAAGAAGAAGAAGAAGAAGAAGAAGAAGAAGAAGAAGAAGAAGAAAAGAAGAAGAAGAAGAAGAAAAGAAGGCACATGTTCCATGTTTTGTTGTTTTACAATATGACATTAATTATGTGCTATTTATTTTAATCTTTTGTAATATAGTTGTTATTTGATTAGTTCAAAAGGATTCTTCTAAGGAGGTTGGAGATGGAGAAAGTAGAGAAAATGGAGAGGATGAAATATTTTCTTGCTTGCTGGATGGCAGTGGTGAGTATACATTAGTTTATGAAGACACCGAAGGTGACAGAGTTCTGGCAAGTGATGTGCCCTGGAGGTAAACACTATAGCTAGTAGTAATCATTTAATTACATATATATATATATATATATAGAGTCCGGCTAAATTGCTGCCGGCAGCATTCTGGACAGCTGCTGCCGGGGGCAATTCGGTCATTTCCGGTGTTCAAACAACAAATTTTTTTATACAGATATTCAATCTATATTAAAATCTACTTGGAGACCAAATTTTACATTTTTTGGAATTTTTTAGCTATTTATTAGGCCACTTTGAAATTGGCTGATCCGGGTGAACAGTGCAACAAATTCTGGACCATGTGATCTGGAATTTTCAAAGTGGCTTAATAATTAGTAAAAAAATTCTAAAAAATGTAAAATTTGGTTTGCAAGTACATATTGATATGGAGATCATGTTGAACGGTTCGGATCGACCGTTAGGATTTTGAAAACTCAAAAAGTGAGCCGTAGCACGGAGAGCCCTTATATATGCGTAGCACCGTAGCACTGTCCTATATATATATATATATTAATAATAGTAATTTCTATGACATAAACTAAAACATTCAGTATGGCTGTCAACACCAACAACAAAAATTGAGTAACAATATCTAATATAATTAATCTGATTCTGACAATGATGATCATGATCATGATGTTGTGTTTCTTTGTGATGAACGGTAGATCGTTTGTTTCATCGGCAAGGAGATTGAGGGTGATTAAGAGCTCCGAGCTTTCCCGATTACCGGTAAGGCGTCGGTAAATAATTCTGTAACAGTACAACAACACTCAGCATATTTATTCTCTTTGTGTAAATGCTGGATTTATGTTTCATGTTTTTTTTTAATTTGTATTTCAGTCAGGATCAATCTCCAGGAGAAAATCATGAGCACATTGTTAAGAGTTTAGTGAATGCACCTGTTTTGACAATTCCTGTGAATTGCCTTTTTTTTTTCCTCTGTACTGTTATATTTTTGTAATTTATTTTTCTCAGGAGCGGTTCAGATTAATTACTGTACACTCAACTTTTTACTTTGTAAATTATTGGGTGTAGTCCTATTTATTTTATATATTGAAATCTGAATTGAGCGTCAAATTGGTGTGGGGACAAAACTAGTACTGTAGAGTACATTTTAGTTCACAGAAATAATTTACACATTTTTATTTAATTATTAATAAATGTAAGATTCACAACAAAATTTGTTGACATGGTCTTGTTATGGTGTTTTTTTAGCAAATATAGAAATTAATGAGCGTTATATATATGCAGTATTAACTATTGTCAAACCATTAGGCCTTAATCAAATTAATATTTCAGATTTTAATTATGAAAGACCAGCAGCTATATATATATATATAAATATATAATGATGATGAATAACACCATAAGAAAATTAATATATTTTTTTCCCTTTAGCATATGAAACAACTACTTGAAAATAAAATTAATTAGGGCTCTAACTCCTAATTCCTTGTAATAATCCTCCTAAGGATTGTCCACTAATTTTAATTTTTGTTGACTTTGGAGTTAATAGTTGTTTGAAAAAACTAATCAGCTTATGCATGCAATATGCAACCGAGATTTGTATTAATATCCAAAGTTTAATAGGAATATAGAGATTTACCCATAACCGCTGTGTTTTTCGAAAAATGCCCATACCGGTCAGAATCTGGTTGGTTTTCTCCTCCCCAGAAACCGGTCAGAATCTAGCCGGTTTTTTAATTTTTTTTTTTTAGAGACACTATGAAGAACAAGATGTTGAAATCTAACACTGAAAATCAAATTTTTTGTTTAAATTATTTGTTAGATTACTTCTTTTGATGTATAATTAACATATTTATACTAAAATACGTAAAATTACTTGAAATTATGTTGAATTACGCTGAATTACACTAAATTACATTAAATTACACTAAATTATGTTAAATTACTCTAAAATACAGTAAATTACGGTAAATTACTTATGAATATGGATGGTATCTTTACAGAGAAGGCGAAAAACGACTACGAAAATTCAAACGGCCATAAAACGGCGCTCGAGTGTCCGATTTCAGCAAATGACCACTTTTCGGAAAGCTTGTCAAAATACGCATGCGTCAGTGCCCGCGATGCTGAATTTCAAAATTCAAAATTGCCAAAAAACAAAGGGAAGAGTCTCAAAACTTGAGTTGAAGTTTCCGATTAAGATTTTCATTTCTATTATTCAATCTAAGTAGCTCAGTAAATTAGTTATATGATGAACTTGTACATAATACCAATTTTTACTATTTTTGGAACTTTTACTATTTTTTATGATTTATGAAAGATGGCACAAAATCGGCCTAATTTAGCGTAAATTTGCATAGTTTAGCGTAATTTACCGTATTTCATTATAATGCGAAATTAGTGTAATTTAACGTAATTTAATGTAATTTAGTGTAATTCAACATAATTCAAGTAATTTAGCGTATTTTAGTATAAATATGCTAATTATACATCAAAAGAAGTAATCTAACAAATAATTTAAACAAAAATTTCGAATTTTCAGTGTTAGATTTCATTATCTTGCTATTCATAGTGTCTCTAAAAAAAAAAAAAATTAAGAAACCGGCTAAATTCTAGCCAGTTTTTGGGAGAGGGGAAAACCGGCCAAATTCTGACCGATATGGACATTTTTCGGAAAACACAGCGGTTCTAGATAAATCCTATATTCCTATTAAACTTTGGATATTAATAAAAATCTCGGAATATGCAATATGCAATATGCAAAGACACTAATTTGGCATGCATGCACCTATGACCTATGTATGATTTCCAAAAAAGATATTTGTCTTCTTGAAATAGTTGGCCTGAATGTGACCACACGTAGTAATGCATCTGGTCAATGCCTAATCACCAATTCCTTGCTCATATCCACAGTTCCTTTTGAAATGAACACCTTTTTCAATTATCCAAATTTTATTGCACTATAACCCACAAAAAAATAAAATAAAAATTGGTGGGCACATACCGCATTTTGTCAAAAATATTCGATGAACACATGCATGTATAGTAGGAATATTATATAAAATCTAAATCTAAATGTATGTCTAAAATGAATGCAGGCGATTGGGTTTCACTTAATTGCATCCATTTGAATAACCAACATAATTTTACTTTTGACTATTATTATTATTATTATTATGAGGCAAAATTATACAAAAATTATTGCTGTGGCTATTTCTACAAATAATATGATGACTATTGCAAGGAATTCACATCACCTCAGGTTACTTGACTGAGTACAATTGAAATAGATGGTTTATGATTGTCCTTTTAACTTGGCACGAATCTCAAAGCACAATTAATACTGGCCCTTGCGCTATCCTGAATAGGCACCGGCTGAGAGTAAATCTGGGCCATCCGTTTCAATTGTCTTGAGTCCGGTACATGAGAGGATACGGATCCATGCAAGTTAGTAAAAACTTTGGTATCTAATTTCTTACCGAATATACAAAAAAGGATAAAAAAAAGAAGCAAAAGCATATCCATAAAGACTCTATCAACAAATATAGCCATTTATTTTTACTTATCTTCTTGCTTCTTTTGATGGTAACAGTTACCACATCTTACATTCTCTGGGACCATTTTTGTGCCAAGTGTACCAATTGTGAAGGCATCTAGTAAGAAAGTCAAATATATATGAGTCATATGACTAGCTTGACATGTGCATGCATCTCTCTCTTGGCTACAGATGGAAATGGTATAGTTTGAATTTTTCAAGCATCTCTCCTCCCTTGATTATTATTAATTTATAATTTCAAGTCCTTGTACCGCAAATTTGTATACTGAATTGTTGGTTTGCAAGTTTCACAATAGAAATCATATATTTGTGTATTGCGCTTTAAATATGGAGATGGAAAATTTAGATCTGAATTTTTTTTTGAGAGAAACTTGATAGCAGCTATCAAGGAGTTACAAAATAAAATAAAAACAACAAACTAATGAAATACATTCCCGGTTCTATCTACCGCCACATCGGAGCTGCCACAAATTATCTGGTAGCCAATTTTAGATCTGAAATTTAAAACAGTAATGTGGTTGGAATTTAAATTCACAAAGTGAAATTCTAAAGGAAATTTAATGAATTTTATATATATTATTGTCTATTTTTTAAATCATGAGGTAGCTAAGCAACCCTTCGCTTGATTGTAGATTTGTCCCTAAAGACGGCTATTTGGTTGGATTGAGAATAGGTTATTCTTGAGAATAAGCTATTCGGTGTTTGGTTGGATTAAAATAGCTAGAATAGAGAACCAAATTTGTTTGTTTTATTAGAACAAGTTATTCTCACAAAAAGTTAAAAAAAACTATTCTAATAAGACAAACACCAAAATTGTTATTCTAGTTATTCTAACATTGCAACCAAACATACCTATTCTAACTATTCTAAATTGTATGGCAAGGTTCAAGTTATTATATATATATAGTACATACGTGTGAATTTATAAATCATAAATCTCTAAATTGCATGGCAAGGTTTAAGTTTAATAAAATGAAAAAAAAAAAATTATGTAAATGTGGTCCTTGCCACTAACGACTAACCCAACTCTACAATTGGCGACAGCTCAAAATAAGAAAAGAAGTTTAAAAAAAAAAAAAATTGAGATTGGGTAGAATTGAAAAGCATCTAGGCTATTTTTATTTCTTTATAGAACTTGTCTTATGTTTTGTATTATGCTTTACCAGACATTCTTTTGCTTTTTTGCAACTTTTTTCTTTTTATGCTTTGCTTGTTTGTTTGTTTGTGTTGTTCATGCAATTGCCACCTCCAAAGGAGAAATAAAATGCATGCCAAGTATTCTTTTTTGTTTTCTTAAACCCCCACGGCCCCACCACACCATTGACGATGTAGTTCTTATGTGGCGTTGCTGGTGTTGTGATTTGTGTACCGTTTTTCAATATTGTCAAATTGAGTTTCGTACCGTGAATCATTTTACATTGTATCGAATTGAAAAATCACAATATCCGCTTATCTATTTTTAAAATTGATTAGAGCAATTTACTCGAATAAATAAGAAAAATAATAATTATATGATTATTATTAGATTATATAATATGAAATTATGTTTAATTATATTATAGTAGGTGTATCTAGTATATCGGTAAGGTACGGACTATTTAAATTTGAAATATAGGTTCAACTTTAAGTAAGATTTAAATTTGAATTAAAAACTATAAATGCTTTTGGCCCAATTTCTCTTTGCAAGTAATTAAGAATCACTAAAAAAACTGTGAGAGAGAAAAAGGGAAGAGATGTAAATTTAAAGAATTGATAAGTGGCAAAGTGACATTAATATTTTTTTCTTAATATGGGTTTATTTGATGAGAACGGAGTAGGGTCCGATGCCCATCAGACCTACTTTTAGGTTCAACGAGCATGATGACCGTCCGATCTAATTTAAGATTTGTGCGTACGAATATTGAAACAAACATGCACGAATTTTAAAGCACTCTGCACGAATCTTAAAGCAAATCGACGGTGGTTAAACCCATCGAACCTACTCTCAAGTGTTATTTGATATCTCAGGAATAGTGCTTGAATAGGAATTTTTTTTTTTTTTGGGTTCATACACAGCCCGTGCTTGAATAGTAATGATTGAAGGATGTGTAATAAGAGGTAAAAAAGTGCTGCTCAAAATAGTTGAAATAGCAATTGAAAAGTGTCATTCAGAATAGCACAGGAAAAGCATCTTTTTTATTTGATATTTTTCGTTATTCCCATCTTTTCTTGAGACAGTAGAATTATGATATTCAAACACTTCTGTAAATACTAAAAGAGGAGGGTTCAAATGTCTTCATTTTTTGTGCCTTCACCGTGTCTCTATTTTAAAAAAAAAAATTAATAATTCCAAATTTAAATTATAAACATTAAAATAAAACCGTTAGATATGATCTATGTGCTCATAAAAAAATTTCACATTTAAATTTTGTTTTTATGTGAATCAATAAGTTGAAAATTCAATGTCTAGAAATTATCCACATTAGTACATTATTTAAAAGCTCTTGATGACAACCAAAACAAAGTTGAAATGTCGTAATTTTTTACATGTGCATAGATAAAATGATGTAAATCATATCCAACGGTTTTATTTTGACTTTAAGTTTCAAAAATTTTGAGTTATTAAAGTTTTTAAAAATTATGGCATAATGGAGGCACACAAAATGAAGGCATTTGAACCCTCATATTAAATATATATTTGGCAAGGACTTTTGTATGAAATACCACTGTATTCTTCAAACTGTCTCTTAAATGAAGAGTAAATATTTAGAGTGAGACTATGATACTATGCTTGCATAGTATATATTGGTATGTACTATGAATTAATATATTTATTTTTATAGTTAAAACAGTCGATCTGAACCGTTTAACATAATCTCTATATAAAAATGCACTTGTAAATCAAATTTTACATCTTTTAGAATTTTATTACTATTATTTTAGATATGTAAGAACTACTTGATCTAAAAATTCTAGAACATTCAAAAGTAGAATTTTCTATCTATCTAAAAAAGTTCTAAAAAGTGTAAAATTTCGTTTGCAAGTATATTTTCGTATAAAGATAATGTTGAACGGTTCAGATTGACTGTTTGAATTTTACATATAAAGATATTAATTTATAGTACGGACCAGAATATAGTACCATATCCTCGCTCAAATATTTATGCAACCTTTTATATACAAACTATTCAAATTTTTTAACCTCCAAATCGGAATGTAGAGGAGATTAACCATTTACCCTGCCCTTTCGCCTCCCCTTCCTTCCCCTCTTCCTTTGTAGAGCACATCCTAAATAAAGTTTTGTTTTGTTTTGTTTTCAACATTATTTTGAATGAATAGATACATTAAACGTATCTCTAAATTATTTTCCTATTTAACAAATTTGATAAATTATCAGTGAGATTTTTTTGAAATTACAATCGAATTATTTTAAAAACTATTTTCAAAAACTTCAATATTTTTATATTTTTATATGCATTATAAGAAAATAACTAATTCCTAATTTGTCTAGCTCTAGCCCCAAAGAAATTACTTGAGAGTATGTCCGATGGACATCAGACCTACTTTGATTTAATGGATTTAATCACCGTCATTTTGCTTTAAGATTCGTGCAGAAATGTTTTAAACTCCATGCATGTCTGTTTCGATTTTCGTGCACACAAATCTAAAATTAGATCGGACGGTCATCATGTTGTTGAACCTAAAAGTAGGTTCGATGGTCATCGGACCTACTCCGTTCTCCAAAGAAATACATCAATATTCATATCAAAGCCCAAACGAACTTGGACAATCACTCACCGAACACTGGTTAACAACTTTCTAAACAAAAATCTAACACTTCCGCCTCCAAAAATCACTCTCAAGTCTCATCATCCTTTTCTTTTTTCCTCACAGCTCAGCCCAAACTGGCCCATTACCTGTTCTCCTTATCAGCCCAAACTGGCCCATCTGCTCTAATGGGTTTAAAAAAAAATTGTGTTTTTATAAATAAAGAAATTGGACCGTTTATGTCTTTAGGCTCTAGATTCTGATGTCAGATGAAACTGTTGTTTCTTTCTTGTTGTAGCATCACATATCATTTCACTTTTCTAATACAACTCTGCGTTTTATCTATCCTCATTGAATATTAGTAAGCTTACCAATTTATCAAGCATTTTCAAGGAAAATGAATTCATAAATCAACACTGTTTGGATCAATTCACTTGAAGATTAACAGCTTAAGAATATATCAAGAGGCAGATCTGTATCAATGATCAACTTAAAACATGGAATGATCAAACTAAGTGCCTCTTGTTCTCAACCTTTAAAGGAACAATCTAGCATAATAAAATTAACTCATTTTGCATGTTGTGGTGGCAATTCATTATATCCACCTCCAAAGTATTTAAATATCAAATTTATTTGTTCTCAATAGTGCAAATAGAGTGTATTTATTACTTTCTCCTCCTGGGTAGTGTAGCATCATGTAATGTAAAGTGAAAATTAATTATTTGGCCTCTATTTTCCCAAAACCCAAGGTTTATAGAATTTGTATCCTCTGCATTAACTCAAAGTTTGAGTTAAGATATGGACCGTCTGATTTAAATCCACATGAATATGAAAGGGCCCATGCGCTATAGGGGTGGGCCGGATTGGCCTGTATTCTGATCGCACGGTTCATAAATTAACTCAAACGGTACGTTAATGCAGAGGACGTGGATTCGAGTTTATATGCTTGTATGAGTTGTATCCAGACAAGGAAGCTGTTTACGCAGCTCATCTACTGGCAAATTCAGGGAGGGTAAAACAAATTTTTGTATTGGTTTTAGTTTCCAATCTTAACCCCCCTGTAACATGAAAATTTTTTTGGTATTAATGTAAAGGCTGCTTACTGGCTTTGGGTGTCAGAAAAAAATGTTGTTTGGATATTACCTGGATCCTGAAAGCATGCACTGCTTCCATGAAATTTTCAATAAATTAAAGTTCAAAGGAGGCCTAAGAAAAGTATTAAGCATCAAGTTATTTTAAGCTGGTAAACCATATCTTAATTCGGACAACCCACAACAATGCAAGATACTGTTATCCCATGCTGATTGTACTGGTAATGCTAAAAACACAATTTGTGTTATGTAAACTTTAAAACTTTGATATCAGAGCAGTAAAGCATCAATTGGTAATGAATTGTTGTGAAGGTTATATTTGTCTTTTTTTCTCTTTCCGTGATCTTGCTGTATTTGAGGCTTCTGACCCTTGCACAACTAAAATGTTTTTTGATGCCAATAGTGTAGTAATTAGTATTTATCGGAACAGGGATATACTAGACTCTGAGTAAAATGACCAGTTCAACAACTAAGACTAATATACTTTGCATTGAAGCAATAATACACAACCATACAATCAATCAAATTCGTTTTCTATTTTTTTTTGCAGATTTTCACAAATTCAATAATTAAAATAAACCAACATAATATTAATTTTCAAAATCATATTCAAATTCTAATCAATACAAACTGCTAAGTAGGAATGCAAGTACAGAAAATACAGAATAAATGCAGGAACTAAGCATGTCTGCTAATCAAATGGTAAAGCATAACCCCAGCCGCCACACTAACATTCAAGCTCTCCACTGCAAGAAATGACTCTGAATGGGTCTCACTCTCCTCTTCTGCTCCAAAACCTGACCTGATATCAGGAAAACCAGGTATTCTCACCAAACCGGTACAAGATCGTTCCACCAAAGGCCGCAACCCAGTTCCTTCACTACCTAACACAAGAACTGTCGGCTCATTGCCCCCAATTTCTGTTATAGAAACCGCTTCATCAGAAACAGACCCACCAAGGACCCGCCACCCGTTATCAGCCGACCCAGACAAAAATTGCATCATATTCTTGCAAGATCTAAGTTCGACCAGCTCCAGTGAACCCGCACTGGCTTTGCTAACCACGCCTGTTAACGGGGATGAATTCTTTGCGCACAGAACCACCCCGTTAGCACCGAAATAGTAGGCGGATCGGATTATTGCGCCCAAATTTTGCGGATCCATAACCTCATCTAAAGCAACCCAAATCGGGGCCTTTTCCCCTTGTTCCAGACTTATTGGTTCGAGCTCCTTAATGCCAACCATCTCCAATGGAGATGCATCTAGAACTAGTCCTTGGTGGGGCCGGTTTTCGACAACCATGTTCAGGTCATGTTTTGCGGTCTCAACTACTTTGAGACCAATTTTGTTAGCTGTTTGTATTACCTTCTGAACCCCCTTTTTGTCCTTCTTCTTTTTGTTATTTGCGCTTAAGTCCATGTTTTCTTGGATGTAAAGAGCGTGAAATTCTCTTCTGTTAGCCGTTAAAGCTGCCAGAACAGGGCCAACACCATAAACCCCTTGACCCACCATTTTCGGTACAGTCGATTCAGACGGATCTTTCCATGTTTTTTTACCCCAATTGTCTTGCCTCTCCCATTGCTTGACTTCAGTTCTCTTAAATTTCGAATTAGGTGTGTCTCTCTTCACAAATGGTTTATACTTATCCCTGATATTGTACCTCCTGGGATTGTCTACTGAATCATCCATGAACTCATCTTCCTCTTCTTTGTGATGTCTCTCTTGACGTTTAAATCTGTCTCTACTCGCAAATCTCGTATCTTTTGAAGCATTTACGCTTTTATCTGTGTACTTCCCTCCCGTTCTAGTGAAAAATTTGTCGGCAGATCGATCCCATGAGGAGCTTCTTTTATCCTTCGTCTCAGAAGTGAGCCTGTCTTTTTGCTCATTGGCTTCTGTCCAAGATATCGCCGCCGCCTTTCCAGCTCGAGGGATTCCTCCCTTGCTCAAGGCAACGCCTCCTAACCCGGATGAAAACAAAACCCTAGTTTCAGTGAAGAAGGCTTTAGAATCTAGATTTAGGGTTTTAGAAACGTAACCATGGGGAAGTGGGGGAAAGCAACCACGGATAGAGAGCTTAGAGAGATTGCTGTGAAGAAGCATAATATGATAAGATGTTTTTTTACTGTGCCTATCAACTGTTCGATGAAATGTCACTACGATAAGAGCGAGAATTTGGCGGAGGCGGACGGATTTTGGATTTGTTTGTTTGATTTTTGTTTTTGAATAAGGCTCCTTTTATGATAATTCTAATGGTCCGGGACCAAATCGAAGGCCCATTTTCTAAATGACAGCAGCGCACACCAATAAACTCGAAATTAAACAGGTCATATGGGCCAGCCCAAAATCAAGTCCATCCCATTTCCAATCTTACGAAAATATTTCTGGTCACAAATTACCAATCTACCCTTTAAATCTCGGTAATCCATAGCCAATGGTGCTTCCTTTTTTCCGCCGCTCACTCGACCGTGTCCCCCACCTCCTCTCTCACCTCGTACTGCCACGTGTCACTCCAGCCATGTCGTTCTCCTATCAAACCCTAACCCGACCCGTTTCCCCCGATCAGACCCGCATCGGATGGATCGGCACGGGCGTCATGGGCCTCGCCATGGCCAACCACCTCCTCTCCGCCGGATACTCTCTCACTGTCTTTTCTCGCACCGCCTCAAAAACCCAACCCCTGTTAGATCGCGGTGCCACCGCCGCTGCATCTCCTCGCGCCGTCGCCGCTGCCAGTGACGTCGTATTTCTCATGGTCGGGTACCCCTCGGACGTCCGTGCGGTCACACTGGACCCCACCTCTGGGGTCCTATCGGGCCTCTCTCCAGGCTCAGTTGTAGTCGACATGACTACATCAGATCCCTCTCTCGCCACAGAGATGGCCACTGCGGCAGAAGCTACAGGAAGCTTCTCTGTAGATGCTCCCGTGTCAGGTGGCGACCGCGGGGCCCGCAATGCGACTCTCTCCATATTTGCTGGTGGGAATGAAACGGTAATCGACCACCTCTCCCCTCTTTTTAAATGCATGGGAACAGTAAGGTACATGGGTGGGCCCGGGTCGGGCCAGCAGGCGAAATTGGGCAACCAAATTGTAATTGCCTCGACCATGGTTGGTTTAGTAGAAGGCATGGTTTATGCGCACAAGTCGGGTCTAGACGTAGCAAAATGGCTCGAGGCTATTTCGACTGGTGCAGCCGGGTCAAAATCACTGGAATTGTACGGGAAGAGGATTTTAGACAGGGACATGGCAGCCGGGTTTTATGTGCATCATTTTGTGAAGGATTTGGGGATTTGTCTGAGTGAGTGTCAGAGAATGGGGCTTGCTTTGCCAGGCCTGGCTCTTGCGCACCAGCTCTATGTTTCCTTAATGGCACATGGAGAAAGCGGGTTTGGTACTCAGGCTTTAATTTTGGCTGTTGAGAGGCTTAACAACACTTGCCTCAACAAATAAGATTGAGCTATGTGGATGCTAAAACTTTGAGTTAGGGTTTTGTAAGTGGCTTGGTAATAATAATGTGTTATTGGTATGTCCATGCCCTTTTTTATAAATTATTTCAGAAAATAATTTGCACGAGATGCATTTTGTTTTTGGCAGTTCATCTAGCATTCAAGTTGGAAATTGCCACTTTAATTGGTGGCAAATTTTAGAGGATTATAAATAAAAAATGAATATAGAAACAGGGGCATTAAAGGTAGAGAGAAAAGGATGGTTGCTCAATTCCTATCTCCATTGCAACTAGATTCCAGGATTATTGAATGATTAAATAGAATTGCGTGTCTATCACTGGTATCTATTGCTATAAAAGACTCGCAAAAACAAACATGTATTGTCCATTTGTTAGAGGGGCAGAGTAGTTTTGACATGCTTTTCAAGTGCTGCATGCTGTAATGTTGTGGGTTGTTTGAAGGTGGTGTTTGTAATGTGCGAAAATAATGTACCGAGTCCAAGAATAATGGCATATTTATGAGATTTTTTATTTGGATATAAAATGTTTATACCCGCATATATCTGTTTTCTTAAATTGTTATATGATTCAGGGGCGGATCTACATCCACCTGTATGGGTGCTAAGCCACCGATTTTAGAATTTTAGTTATATATATTAAAATTTAATTAAATTTTATTTTTTTAGAACATTTTATATAATTCAGCTCTTCTCATAAAATATTACATGTCCACTTGTTGTCTAGTGGTTAGATCATATTTTGTAGTTGCGGAGAACTTGGATTCAATTTTCACCAACAACATATTGTGCATTTTAAGTTTTAGCACCCTTTATCGTGATTTTCTAGTTCTGCCCCTATATGATTCTAGCTACATTGTCATCAGATAGTTAAGCAAACAGAATAAATTTTGTGATTTAGTATGTGAGTGATGAATGATGATAGAACAGGTCCAAACTATATCTTGAGTTTGTACTGTTATATGGCTAAATTGCTTCTGGAAACACTTCGACCGAAGTGCTTACGGGTCAAATTTTAATATTTGATGTTCGAAACGTCGATCTAAGTAACTCAATAAATTAGTTATATAATAAACATTTAGAATACAGATTTTTACTATTTTTAGAATTTTTTAACTATTTTTTATGATTTTTGAAATATGGTCTATTTTGGCTTAAAAATACTTTTATTTTTAGATCAAAAAGTCCATCTTTCAAAAATTATAAAAAATAGTTAACAAATTTCAAAAATAGTATAAACGGTATTCTACATATTTATTATATAACTAATTTATGGAGCTATTTAGTTCGACGTTTCGAACATCAAACAGTTAAATTTGACCCGTAAGCACTTGTCCGAACCTGACCGGTATGGCACTGTAGTTATTTTCTAGGTTAGGGCTCTCAGAAATTTCTCAGCTCTAATTTCGAGGTACAACAAATCTGCAAATAAAATTAGAATTCTGAGATGAATTGCTTACACTCAACAGACACTGACAACAAAAAAAGTTAAAATGCTTTCCAGAAACTGTATCGCCACTATATCAGGCTTTTTCTGGATTGATCAAGATATTTAATTCTGAGCTCTTTGTAGACATGCAAATCACTATACCACTTGAAGCAAAGAAAAATTCGATTATATTGATTCCAGGAACACCTTTTAAACAAACTTATATATCTCTATCTTGACTGATTCTTTTCCCCAGCTTAAGTTCATTATAAATTAGGCAGGAACAGAATGCCAACCCAAAATGTACTCGGTTATCACGAGACAGTAACAGACAAGTTGAAATGCTGCAAAACATGGAAACGAATCTGCTAAAATTCTCACTGGTGAACAGTGTTTCTGAAATCTCTGCTTTTCTGAATCCAGCCGTCAAGCTGTTTTTAGATGCGTGCACAGAAAAATCAACTGTTTCGATATACGTGCAGAGAAAAAGTTGGACGGCAGGATTCGGAATTTCAGAAATTTCAGAAATACTGTTCACGAATGATGGATTTCAGTAGATTTTGTTAGAAGTGTCCTACAGGCCATAATATTTTGGGCCATAATTAATAGTATATGAAATTAAATATGGATTAAATCATATTGGACTTAATACAACATGGGCCGAAATTCTGCTGTTCTCTCTAATGATCTGGATAGATGCAGCCAATAGGTGCAACCAAGTGGTGCAAATGAATAAGTGCGAACTGACCTCTGCTTATATATATGAGTACATCAGATCAAATTCGCTACTGTTCACTTTAAAACAGATATCCACCAGATCGAAAGAGAGAAATAAAGAGAGTTTCGATGGGGCTGTCTGTGTGGTGCTAGTACATCAACTGACAGAAGTTTGTCAACTTGTTCGTGTGGATACTGATAGAGACGCAACTGCTATCGCTGGTGCGTACATCTGACAGTAAGAAGGAACAGAGAAGGGTGACTACTTCTACGACTAGACGAAGATATCCGCTGCGCGTCTAGTGGTAAATTCTATATTAATCTTGGAATTAGTTTTATACATGAATTCTGATTTTCAGGGTAGTGAACAAATCATGAATCAAATCAAATTGTTGCACAAATAACCTACCCTGAAACCCTACAGATTTCAATTCGCAAAACATGGCTATACAGAACTTACTACAGAGCCATTGCAACCCAAATCCATTCTGATCCACCAGAGAGACTTCTGGTTTCACCTGGCGCTGTGTAATGCCTTCAACCCCAACCGAGCATATCAACGGCTGAGATTAAGAGTCTTTGAGGATGTTAGACAACAAGGGAAATTAAGGTTTAGTGGAGGAAATTCATTTGTCAAAACTTTAAGAGATAAAGATATTATTAATTTGAATTACGTTGTTGAAACTTTAAATATGTTTCCTGATGCAAAGATGGTTTTGATTCTAAAGTGGATTTTTATTGGTCTGGCACATTTATTTGGTATGAAAATTAATTTAGATAGTTGGCCTCAACTTAATAATCAAGAAGAACAATTGTTCTTGCGTATAATTGATTGTCGGATTCGGTAAGCTACCAATCGCTTATATACTTTTTCAAATCCATATCTTTTCATAATGTAATAAATATTATGATAGTTTATTAATTACTAGATATTCTTCATTTTTTTTATCTCTGCATTGGATACGTATGGAAAATTTGGATCAATTGGACATCACGAAGTGGTCAATGTGAACTCGAAGTGGTCAATGGAAAAGAAAAACAAAAGCTGGGTAAAGTAACTTGGAATTCATCGTTATTTTATCTTAATCCTCGAAGTAGTCAATGTGAACTCGAAATTTAAAAGATTATAAATTTGCAAAGAATTGCAAATGAATTGCCTGATGCATTCACATATACGAATATACTTACTAAATCATATATTTCAGCCATAAACGCACCTGCTTGAATTGACATTACAAAATGTCCAATAAATCTAATGTGCATAGAAAATGTGGTAGATAACTTGGTTCTGAGAATGTAAATCCATGTAAAAGAAAAGAACAGAATAAAGCAGTTGGTCCAACCCCATAAAAAGTTGATGGTAAAACTCCTGAAAAAGTTGATAAAACCCCAGAAGAGGTTGGCAATAAAACTCCTGAAGATCTTGACAGTAAAACTCCTGAAGAAGTAGATAAAATTTCATAAGAGGTTGATGGTAGAACTCCTGAAGAAGTTGATAAAACTCAGAAGAGGCTGATGAAGTTCCAGAAGAAACATATGTTGATGAAATCTTTGTATTCGCTATAGCAAGCAATATTATAAACGAAGAAGATAATGTGCCAAAAACTCTGAAAGAGTGCAAATACATAAATGATTGGGTTAAATGGAAAGATGATGTACAAGAATAATTAAGCTTATTAGAAAAACGACAAGTATTTGGACCTGTAGCCCAAACGCCCAAAGATGTTAACCCTTCAGGTTACAAATGGGTATTTTTTATAAAAAAAAATGAGAAAAATGAGATTGTGAGATATAAAGCAAGGCTAGTGGTGCAAGGCTTTACACAAATACCTGGAGTAGATTATGAAGAGACGTATTCAAATGTAGTGGATGCGATAACTCTCAGGTTTCTAATAAGTCTCACAAGTCACAGAAAAATCTAACAATGCTACTTATGGATTTCGTAACAACAAATTTCTATGGATCACTTGACAGTGACATATACATGAAAATCCCTGAAGGATTGAAAATGCCCGAAACATATAAATCAAAACCTAGAGAGATGTACTCTATAATATTAAGAAGATCTTTATACGGACTAAAATAATCAGGTCGAATGTGGCATAATCGACTGAGTGAGTACCTTCTAAAAGAAAGATATAAAAATAATACAATTAGTCCGTATTTTTTCATTAAAAGATCAAATTTAGATTTTGCAATCATTGCAGTGTATGTTGATGATTTGAATATTATTGGATCTCCTGAAGATATTGAAAATACTGCAAAATTGTTGAGAAATGAGTTTGAGATGAAAGACCTTAGTGTAACTAAATTTTGTCTGGCCTGCAGATTGAGCATCTAAATGATGGAATATTTATCCATCAATCAAATTATGTAAAAAAAGTACTAAAAAGATTTAATATGGATAAAGCTCATCATTTGAGCACACCAATGGTCGTACAATTGCTAAATGCAGAAAATGATCATTTTCACCCGCAAAAAAATAATGAAAAAGTGTTTGGTCCTGAAGTACCATACTTAAGCACAACCAGAGCATTATTATATCTTGCAAATAATACAAGACCCGATATTGCATTTTCTGTAAACGTGTTAGCAAGATATAGTTCCAAACCAACTTGAAGATATTGGAATGGAATTAAACACGTGTTACGTTATCTCTGCGGAACTAGAGATATGAGGTTATACTATCAAAAGAATACAAAATCTAATTTAATTGGATATGCAGATGCAGGACATTTGTCAGATCTACATAAAACACGATCCCAAATGGGATACGTATTCACCTATTGTGGAGCTGCAATTTCATGGAGATCGATAAAACAAACTCTAAAAGTAACATCTTCAAATCATACCGAACTGATCGCCTTATACGAGACGGGTCAAGGTTGCATTTGGTTACGGTCAATGATTCAAAACATTCAAGAATAATGCACACTTGAAAATATCAATGTAAATCCTACTCCGCTATATGAAGATAAAGCAGCATGTATTTCACAAATCAAAGAAGAATATATCAAAGGAGACCGAACTAAATATATTGCGCCAAAGTTCTTTTCGACACATGACCTACAAAAGGAAGACATAATAGATATTTGCCAAGTTCGATCAATCGACAATTTGGCAGATCTATTCACAAAATCTTTGCCAACAAAGGTTTTTGAACAATTCACAAAGAAGATAGGTCTACATTGATTGAATAATATTCAATGATATCAAAATGAGGGGAAGCGTTATACACATTGTACTCTTTTTTTCTTAACCGAGTTTTTATCCCAATGGATTTTTCTTGGTAAGGTTTTTAATGAAGCAGTACACAGTCCTGAAGTATCATGTTAATATTGATCCTGAAGTATCATGTTGATCATGAAGTATCATATTAATATTGATCATGAAGTATCATGTTAATATTGATCCTGAAGTATCATATTAATAGTGTATAGTGAATGATGAACATCCAAGGGGAAGTGTTGTAAATTAAATTAAATATGATTTATGTGGATGTTCATTATGTAACCCCCTAATATTAATTCTCAATTCATTGCTCCACTACCCCACTATTATGGGCATTCATTTTCTCCTTTATTATTGTAACGTCTCTTTCTAACATATAAATAGAGGCTTTGTAAATAGATAATGTACACATAATATTTGAGACACAATCAGAAGAGAATAAAATTCTATTATTGCTATCTCTATCTCTCTTGTTATATACTTTACTTTTATTGCAGCTTCATTTCAATTTTACAACAAATTGATATATATAATGTTGTTGGATTTTCATAATATAATAAAATCTTTCCCTCTTGTGTTCTCTATTTTTTTAAAAAAAAAATCTTAAAGATTAACAAAATACAAATAATGAATATGACAAAATATTTACTTATTTTATAAATCTAATTTTCAAGGAAAGAAATTTATTATGATAGATAAACATATTTTAAAAAGAGGACTTTATGCCCCACGGTCAAAGACTAGATTTTGTATGGAAACAAATCTTATAATAATATATGAGAGAGAAGTAGCTTTTAAAGAAAATAATCAATGAAGAGCAAAATTATCTGTATATTAAAATATTTAGATAATGTTGTGTTAATAAAAAAATAACATGACCTCATAATTTGGCAAAAAAAAGTGATTGTTAACGTAGCAATAAATGTTTTTAATTCCTAATGTTTTATCTACCACAAGCAAAAACCAAAAATTAAACCCCCTATAAAAAAACCCTCAGTTATTTTGATGTTCGGTGACTTTGTCAATGTAAAATTATGGTTTGGTTCGTGTGAATGAAACAGATGGCATGCCGTGCTATTTTTTATAAATGAAAAATACAACAACATAAATCATGTCCTTATTTTTACTATCATGATATTGATAATACAAGCACGTTACATTTTAAATATAAAATATGGAGATAGGAGTAGGTCCGATGGGCATCGGACCTACTTTTAGGTTCAATTAGTTATATCACTGTACGATTAGCATTATGATATGTGCGCACGGAAATTGATACAGACTCACACGTATTTTGATGTGGAGTGCATGATCTTGATGCAGATCGAATGGTCATCACACCCATCGAACCAAAGTAGGTCCGATGGGCATCGGACCTACTCTGAATTCTAAAATATGATAAGAGGACTCAGATACTTTCATTTAGCGTACCTTGTTACGTTTCTATTTCTTAAGTATTAAGATAATCTTCTTCAAAATCAATATGATTTAAACCTTCTGGAGTAGATACAGTGGGACTAGGAGAGTCCATATCAAATTGATTCTCACGATTTACATAATAATTACTACCACGACGGATGACACGAACCGTTCACAATACATCCTGAAAATTTTTATATTAAAGGCTAAAATTAATCAAAACAGAATATATAACTTACAAAGAATGCATGTTTTAAATAGGTAAATCAAAATTCCATACCGGAGTACAAATCATGTAAGTTGTCGTAGTATGGAAAATATTTGTTTGCAAAATAGGTGCCCACACTTCTTCGGTAGCATCAACCATTTTCCTCATAGGGTTGCACCCGAAACCGCTTTGATCTCTCAATCGTTGTACAATTTTGTATGGCTTCTTAAGAGTGCGTTCTTGCTCTTTAAGTTACTTCACCAAGAAACTTGAATCTATAAACTTTGTTTTGAATCTTCGCGCCATTTCATTCCATGCAACACTACTCCATGCATTTTGTTGGCGTGTATCAAGTCCATTAAATTCAAAAAAAAAATTTCACTAGGAATGCCTTTTACAATTCATTCCAAGAAGCTCTATTGTTGACCTCATTTTCATTGCCTACATGTTAAAAGAAAATTTTGCTGTCCAATAACTCCCATGTACCATCCAGTCAATATCAATACTTACAATAACAAAAATAGAGAGATTCTGTTTACACGAAGAACTGTAAGATTTCAAAGTGGCTTCTCTGGTGTGCGGTGTGCCTTCTTTTTACAAGGAAGTTATTAAATGAAATAAAAACCAACGCTCGAAGATTCCTCGAATCCAATCCAAAGATGCTCTCGTGCCAACCACAACTACGTACGCGTAGTCGAAGCAGACCCGTTCCCTTAAGAAGATAGAGATGACCGTAAGATGGAGATCCAACGCTCGAAAAGAAGGCACCGAGAGGCACCGACCGACTCTCGTCGTGTTTCTCTACAGGTCGTTTGATCCAAATCCAACGATCATCAGTTCATGCTCCCAAAAATAAACCCTAAGTCTCCCTCTTCTCCCATACCACGCTTCTTAACTTCACCAGCTGCTCTTGGTGCACTATCTCATAAAAGCCAACTCATCACGGTATGAATTATTGACCCCGTTGTCTGCTTGATTATATTTGCTGTTAAATATTACACCGGATCCAGACATAACTATCCTGCGCCGTAGATATTCGTGGGCTATTTTTAGTCCGGCTTAAACCCGCTTATATTATCCAGCCACATCTAAAGCCTCACACTTCTTTCTTTCTTTCTATTCTCTGTATTTCTCTTAGGCGCCGCCGCCGGGAGATACTTATTTTCTCGCGCCGATCTAGGCCTCTCCGATCATCTTCTTTTATCTAGGTAATTGTTTTCGTGTTAATTTATTGTTCTCTGTATACTTCTCTGGGAAGGATTGGTCAAACCCTGAGTCTGAGCTGATCTAGCTTGAGAAGACTTGATTGGTCGTAGTTTTAGTTTCTTTCTAATTATCTTTCTGCTGTTGTTGCTTGAGATTAGTTGTAAACGAGGTTGAAAAACTAATGTATAGGATGATTAAAAAAATTCCGTAGTGTCGTTTTTTCTTTTCTTTGTAATTTAGTATGATAATGTTGTTATCGGTAAACTTTAGGTTACAGATCTGAAGATCTTCGTCAGATCTTAGATCTGCTTTATATTAAATGCTTTCTTCAATCCAAACTGGAAATAATTGAAAATTAAATAGAGGTTTCTCCTCACAGCCCGTAAATAGCATTCGTAAAGAGTTGGCTTTCTGCAGCATCTTGTTGTTTTGTTAACCGGTATATGTTCTAATAAACAGGATTGTATTTGAGATTTTTGTGAGCCAAAAGATCAGTCAAGATGGTGAAGTTCACAGCAGAGGAGCTCCGCCGTATTATGGACATGAAGCATAACATCAGAAACATGTCTGTCATTGCTCATGTCGATCACGGTATGATGCTTTTTCATATTGTTTCAATTTTAAATTTTATTTATGATGCCCAAGTTACTTATCTTGTGTGATCTTATTGTTTCAAGTTTATTGTAGAATTGTGCTTACAGAGATTCTTATTATAGAATCATAGCTAGATTCTTGAATCTGTTTGTTTTTCCTGCCAAGATATCTTTATACTTAAAAATTAAAGTTATCTGTTCAACTTATTTGCACATCATTTCTATTATAGCAATTGTGTAAAGACATTATGTGAATAGCAAAAAGGCAGGACATTGCTGTTAGTTCATTTTTAGCTTTACATTTACAAGTGTTGCATGGTTTCTTGTGGAATGGCTAATATCCACACTGTCTCTGTTCCAAATGCATAGTATCTTAACCTAACTTAGTTCTATTACCTTTGTTGTTAGCTAGATCCACGGGTGTAACCAGAAAATTGACATTGGGGTTTGGGCTGAATAAATAGGCATTCTGTAATTTCTTTTTGTAATTTATATTACTGATGTTGCACATGTTTATTTTATAGCATTAATGTTGATTTTAGTTTCACTGATATGCTCCTTTTTTGTAGCAATCAAGTCTAACATGTAATTTTGCTGTACTGTGAACAGGAAAATCAACTCTTACCGATTCACTTGTGGCTGCTGCTGGTATTATTGCCCAGGAGTCTGCCGGTGATGTCCGTATGACCGATACTCGTGCTGATGAGGCTGAGCGCGGTATCACCATCAAATCCACCGGTATCTCGCTCTACTATGAGATGACTGACGAATCTCTCAAGAACTACAAGGGAGACCGTGTCGGCAACGAGTACCTCATCAACCTTATCGACTCCCCCGGGCACGTTGACTTCTCCTCTGAAGTCACTGCTGCATTGCGTATCACTGATGGTGCCCTTGTCGTCGTCGACTGTATTGAGGGTGTCTGTGTCCAGACCGAGACTGTGCTTCGTCAGGCCCTTGGTGAGAGGATCAGGCCTGTCTTGACTGTCAACAAGATGGACCGTTGCTTCCTTGAGCTCCAAGTTGAGGGAGAGGAGGCGTACCAGACCTTCCAGCGTGTGATCGAGAGCGCCAATGTTATCATGGCCACCTATGAGGACGTGCTTTTGGGTGATGTGCAAGTGTACCCTGAGAAAGGTACAGTTGCCTTCTCTGCTGGTCTTCACGGCTGGGCCTTCACACTCACAAACTTTGCCAAGATGTATGCTGCCAAGTTTGGTGTTGATGAGAGTAAGATGATGGAGAGGCTCTGGGGTGAGAATTACTTTGACCCTGCTACCAAAAAGTGGACCACCAAGAACTCTGGGTCCCCCACTTGCAAGCGTGGGTTTGTGCAATTCTGCTATGAGCCAATCAAGCAGATCATTGCTACTTGTATGGCTGACCAGAAGGAGAAGCTGTGGCCTATGCTTCAAAAGCTTGGTGTGAGCATGAAGTCTGATGAGAAGGAGCTTGTTGGCAAAGCCTTGATGAAGCGTGTCATGCAAAATTGGCTTCCTGCCAGCACTGCTCTACTGGAGATGATGATATTCCACCTCCCCTCCCCACACACAGCCCAGAGGTATCGTGTGGAGAACTTGTACGAGGGCCCGCTGGATGATCAATATGCTAATGCCATCAGGAACTGTGATCCTGAGGGCCCTCTCATGCTCTATGTGTCAAAAATGATTCCCGCCTCTGACAAGGGCCGTTTCTTTGCTTTCGGCCGTGTGTTCGCTGGCAAAGTCTCAACTGGCATGAAGGTCAGAATAATGGGTCCCAACTATGTACCTGGCCAGAAGAAAGATCTTTATGTGAAGAGTGTCCAGCGAACTGTTATCTGGATGGGTAAGAAACAGGAGTCAGTTGAGGATGTGCCATGCGGTAACACTGTGGCCTTGGTTGGTCTGGATCAGTTTATCACCAAGAATGCTACTCTGACTAACGAGAAGGAGGTTGATGCCTGCCCGATCCGTGCCATGAAGTTCTCTGTGTCCCCTGTTGTGCGTGTTGCTGTCCAATGCAAAACCGCATCTGACTTGCCCAAGCTGGTCGAAGGGCTGAAGCGTCTTGCCAAGTCCGACCCTATGGTTCTCTGTAGTATTGAAGAATCTGGCGAGCACATTATTGCTGGTGCTGGTGAGCTTCATCTTGAGATCTGCCTCAAGGATCTCCAAGATGATTTCATGGGTGGTGCTGAGATTGTCGTCTCCCCACCTGTTGTGTCCTTCCGTGAGACTGTCCTTGAGAAGTCATGCCGCACTGTCATGAGCAAGTCCCCGAACAAGCACAACCGTCTCTACATGGAGGCCCGCCCCATGGAGGACGGTCTTGCTGAGGCCATTGATGAGGGCCGCATCGGCCCACGTGATGACCCAAAGGTGCGCTCCAAGATTCTTGCTGAGGAGTTTGGATGGGATAAGGATCTTGCCAAGAAGATCTGGTGTTTTGGACCCGAGACAACTGGCCCGAACATGGTTGTTGATATGTGTAAGGGAGTCCAGTACTTGAATGAAATCAAGGATTCTGTTGTGGCTGGTTTCCAGTGGGCTTCCAAAGAAGGTGCCTTGGCTGAAGAGAACATGCGTGGTATCTGCTTTGAGGTATGTGATGTGGTGCTCCATGCTGATGCCATCCATCGTGGTGGTGGCCAGGTCATCCCAACTGCTAGACGTGTCATCTATGCATCTCAAATCACAGCCAAGCCCAGGCTGCTCGAGCCTGTTTACTTGGTCGAGATCCAGGCCCCTGAGGGTGCCCTTGGTGGTATCTATGGTGTGCTGAATCAGAAGAGAGGTCACGTGTTCGAGGAAATGCAGAGGCCTGGTACCCCTCTGTACAACATCAAGGCCTATCTGCCGGTTATTGAATCCTTTGGTTTCTCCGGCACATTGCGTGCTGCCACCTCTGGCCAGGCCTTCCCACAGTGTGTGTTCGATCACTGGGATATGATGATGTCTGACCCACTTGAGGCTGGGTCCCAGGCTGCCACCCTAGTGCATGATATTCGCAAGAGGAAGGGATTGAAGGAGCAGATGACCCCGCTGTCAGACTTCGAAGACAAGCTCTAAATTTGGTATCTCACTGTGGTCTGCGCCTGGGCGCGCATAGTTTTGTTTCTTGTTGTTTTGTTATTTTTGGTGTTTACCAGTTGGTTGTTGTGATGGGGTATTGAGAACACTTTCTGTTGTTTAAGTGTAGTCTATCAGTGTCTTTTGGATCATGGTGACATTTTGCTAAAGCATGTGAACGGTTTTATTTGTTAGTGTAGTATGGCAAGTCTGTAGTGTTACATTTTGAATATTGACTGAGGATGTGTTTTTGGTCTTAATTACAATAATCACTTCCGATAATGTTTGGTGCCTAAATCTTTTCTGAGTTCGTCTCTGTGGTTTATAAGTTTGTAGTTAGAATAATTGCTTCAAGCTTTTGTTTTGTTTTTCCTCTTGGTTGATCGTGTTTAAATTGCTGATAAGTTGATGTCTTCTCTTTGGAGCTTGAAAATTTGGTTTTTCATTGGGCTGATATTTGGGAAGTTTTACATCTTTGTTGGATAAATCTGTGCTACCTTGTAATATCCATACTCGCTTTTCAAATGAATACATATGGTATATTCCTTGATAATTCCTTTTCATGTATGCAGCCAAATGGTGTGCAAGCTGATCAAATGCCAAAGTGAGAATACGGCAAATCAACAAGGTTATATTTGGCAATTTGAATAACGGGCCAAGAGCCTATTTTAAAGCACTTGTGTTGCTCTGAAAGAGAAATACGGTAGGGGAAATGACCATGAGTGTGCATAGATTATCTAGTTTTCCCAATGTACATTCTAGTTGATTGTTTTCGTTTTAGTCATTTAGTCTTAAGCTACTTTTGATTGAGCTTAAAAACTAACCGGAGCCAACACTGACATTTATGTTCGTTTGTTGAATTGTTTCTCTGAAGATGCAACATCCCATTGAACCAAGATGTTGCTCTTCATTTAAGCTGTTCAGCACAAAACCATAATTTCCATAATGAGAAAAGCTTAAACTGATGACTCAATTTCAGTTTTTCAATTTCTACAACTTGTAAAGTTTCTAACAAATAAATCTTGCATTCCACGCCAATATTATCAGTTTTTGGATAAAGATGTAACAGGATCGAATTACACTACAAGATGTCAAGATGATATATGCACACTATGTTTGACAGGAAGAAAAAGAAAGGACGTCAAATATAAAAATGGAATAGAATGGAATGAAAATATTTTTGTATCTCTTTCTTCTTTTTGTATTGTTTGCATTTTCTGGTCAATTTATTTTACCATTGCACTCAAATTTGAGGAGGTCGAAACTTAGCAACCTCGAGGTTACATGCCTACAACTACAAGAAGTTAACCAATAACCTTAGGGGTGAAAACGGAGCCGATACGGAGCGGATAGTGGTACAACCATATCCATATCACTTTTCCAATTTTCGAATACAGATACGGATCAGATATCATATTAGACAGATATATATACAAATTCAATCGGATATTTATCAAAAGATATAAAAATATTATTATAAAATACTAAAGTTCATGATATTTATCTATTTATAATGGTGAATACATAATTTTTTTCATAATATATATTAAACTATATGATATATATCTACTATTCAGATACAAATAATTGAAACGTAAAACCATATCAGTATCCATATCCACACGAATATTTAGATATTGGATATTCAACTCACTAACATGGTTTTGCGAGTTTAAAAATCAAAATTCATTTAACTGCTTCAGTTAAATGAATCTGGGCTTAGCCCTTTTTTTCAATCAATCTAATCGGCTTTCAAACGATGAATTCAAAATAATTTAACTGATATATTTGACGACTGATGCAATTATACAAAACGGTTGTTATTTTTTTAGTTTATGTAATTTAAATTTAAATGGTTAAAATATGAATGTTTATAATTTATTTCAATGCATATTTTTTCATTAATTTTTACCTCTTGACTATATATTAAATAAACTAAAAGAATAAAATTTAACATATAAATACCTATTTGATGTGGCTTCTTTTGAGTAGAACTAGGGTGTTCTTAAGCTCACTAAACTTTTTAGTGTGCTTAATTTCAAAACCTATCAAATGACGAATTCAAATAGTTGAAACCGTTATATTACACGAGTGATTAAATTTATAAATTAGTTTATTATAAAATCAAGCGATAAAAAATGATAATAAATAAATTTATTAAAATTGACTTATTCTAAAATAATTTTAAACTTATAAATTTTACATGTAAATACCTTATTTGTGAAATAAATCAGTTTAAACTATTTAGTATTCTCATTTAAATTTATGAGTTATCAAGTTCCTTTTATACCTTCTGAGTTTGGTTGGATGCATGGAAGAAATATTTGGTTGTCGCCAATGTCACCTCATATGTTCTAGAAGCGCATATTAAATGGTGAGCCATAACAAAACAGAGAAAAAAGTTGTACAAACTTGAAAGGCATCTCATTGACTCTGAATGCATTTAATGGCTAGCTTTCTACCGACCCCTTCCAATATATTGATACTTCTTTGTTGAACCTTCATTTGTAATTACTTGGCTTTTTCTTCAAGCACGTGCAACATGTATCAAATTCAAACCAGAAAGCGACACATCACTTAATTAGCACTTGAGAGTTTAATCACCGTCTATTTGTTTTAAGATTCGTGCGGAACACTTTAAACTTCGTGCGTGTCTGTTTTAATTTCGTGTGTACAAATCTTAAATTAAATCGGACGGTCATCATGCTCGTTAAACCTAAAAATAGATCCTGATATCCATCGGACCTACTCCGTTCTCCTTAATTAGAAGATAAATGATTGATATTTGCAATTGACTATAGGGAACTCTAATAATTAATCAATCAACAAATCAAATTAGATAGGGATGCCTGATGGGTATAGCAATTCTAGAATTTGATACATGTTGCACAAAAGCCAAAATAGTGTATACCATTTTTTTGTTATGGTCAAAAAATGTGTGCTGAAACGGTGGAGGCATTTATCAGTGTATAGAAATATGTGCGCTGCTAGTTTGTCCCTTGTATTTGGAAGGTTCTTTCTTCTAGGGTGTCAACAGGAACGGTAAGAGTTGGATGGAAGCGTTTTTATATCCATATCTGTTATAAATTATTCTTATTCGTACTATATTCTTATCCGCTACGAACGTACTCTATTTTTATCCGTTATAGTTGTCGGATTATGAAACAGTAGCGGGTAAATAACGGGTAATGCTATTATAATAAAAAAAATATTATTTACTAAATAATAAATTAAAACATATTCATTTTACAAATATATATATACGTGTTTAAAAGGTCTAAACTTTATTGAGATATGTTGAAATTTATTTACGTGTTTTAATAGTTAATTAAGCGTAACACAATTATCAAGGGTAATTGAAGAATTAATATTCATTGCTCATTAATATATATAATATATATAATTTTTTTTATAATTATCTGATCAGGTAACGGGTATGAAATAGGCTTTACCCGTACCCTTACCCGTTTAGATAACGAAAAAAATCTTTACCTGTGCCCGTACCCGATAAGTTTAAGAAACAAATCTTACCGATACCCGTTTTATCGGATACAGTACAGGTCGGGTAAACGGATACAAGGGTGCCATTGACACCCCTAGTTCTTTGAATTCAGATCCTCCCTGGTACCGTAATAGGGAATCTTTTACAATTATTGGATTTGGACCGTTCTTTTTAACTTGGCACGAATCTCAAAGCTCAATAATACTGCCCCTGCGCTAGCCCGAATCTCAAAGTGGCTGAGAGTTCATCTCAAACCGTAAAGTGAAGGAAATCTTTTACAGTATTGGAGAGGATACTTGTCCAGTTCTTTCTTGATTTTTTTGTTTTGTGGGTTATCATTTTGTAGAAATAACTTTTCTCTGTAATGTTACATTACATGTATAGGTTATGGAAGGTTCTATTTTGATTTTTTTTCATTTTGTGGAGATAAACATTCAACGGAATTTGATCGTTTAGTCTAAGTCGTCTAATCTGCGTTGAGGCGGATTTAAATTCATATTAATTTCAATTTTTTATGTGAGTTTAAATTGTTCTTGTAAATTTTGATAGTAAATCGGATATTGAACGAATTTCTTTCTGATGTACATCAAATTTATTTTAACTTAATTTCATTGTTAATTAATAAAATTATATGAAATTGTCATTTAGAAAAACTCAGATAAGACAAGACAAAGTATATACATATAACAGACAAAGACAGAAAAAAAGAATAATAAAAATGACCAGCTAATTGGCAGTATAAACAGACAATTCGTAAGGGTTTGATCACCACCAACGACTAATCGACTAATTAGTAGGGCTAAACTGTCATCTTTTACAACACTGGTTAGTGCACAATATATTTTTTTCTATCTGCACATCAAATAAATTTATATATTTTTCATAAAATTGTTTATACTATTCAAAAATAAATATTTTTATTATCAAATAACATTATTTGATGTTGATATAAAAATAAATTAATAAAAGTATAGTTATCACTTCTCTTTCTAATTGTTTGCTATTGGTTAACAAACCTCTAAAGATTAACAACATAGACGTGTGCATCGATGGTACTTGCACAAGTCATCCCTCAATTAAATCTGAGCAATTCAAGTTTGAATTGGTTAAATCAGTAGTATGATACACAGTTTGAGAATAAGCAGTATGTGTATTACATTTTAAATATGAGTCATGAGAGGTGTATCTCTAAATTGTTCTCTTTGTGTTCATTCTTGGACGTATTCAATTCATTTTTTTTCTAACAGATATAAAAATATACTTTAAGTTGCAAGAAATTTGATTGTTAAATTTGTTCTCTAACTGCACCTAGAGGGGTCTCTAGGTGAATATGGAGCTGTTTAAAATTTAAACTTTATAACTTGTAACTACCGGTCGGATAGATAAATTAAAAGTCGTTCCTATGATGGAGTCAATCTATCTACGTGAAGTTCTTGACGGAATCAAGAACTTACGAATTTAAATAAATAAAGTACAATAAAATAAATATATTGAGTTAGAGAAAGTGACACAGGAGTTGATAACGGAGTTCGGCCAACTGAAGGACCTACGTCTCCGGGGCAACGCAACCAAAACTAGACACACTTTTCTATTACCCAATACATAAAGGAATACAAGTTCTGACAGACAAGACAACACTCCAACAGTCCACAGAAACAGAATGGTGAGCACTACAGGATAAAGTAGAGAAGTGAGCAACCAAGGCTCAAAAGCAAGCACAACTTGGAGTAGGCGAGCAAAACAAAAGCTCTAAGTTTAGACAATCACTAAGTTCACTCTAATCTCACACTGATCAATTTAGGTGAAATATATTTGAGGTTGCTGGAAAGATTAAACACAAGTAACAATAGACTAGGCTAAACCTCTCAAAGAATTTCTAAAGTGTAAGGATTACTCTCTCTTAACTTAGACACGACAGAGCCCACTATTTATGATGGGATTCAAAGAAGAGCCAACAGCTCTAATGTAGATCACAAGATCTATAATATTTAGGAATTAGCCTACTTTGCTTGCGCCTAGTTTTCAGTTTTGACCGGGTCCGGTTATTTGAATTTTGAATTGGACTTCCAGCCATGCAACGGCTGGACTCGGGTGGTCATAACCTCAGATCTTTACCATGCTTTTGAATGTAAATTAAAATGATAAAAAATAGTAAAGTGTGATCTTCATAATTTTCATGATCTTCCGTAATCTTTATGATTCAGCATCTCGTCAATATCCGACATTCCAAATGGCTCGTGTGAATCATCCATCATATCATTTGTATCAATCATTCCTTATAGCTTGAGGAGATCATGTATCCGATTATCTTGTACAACTTGTCGCGTCAACTCGTCATGATATGTATCTTTGACTTGGTTTGACCTTCTGACGTAACAACTAAACCTGCATACATCTCAAACAAAGAAACTGTAAAATTCAATGTTTACATGTTTTGCAAATTAGTCAAACAACACAAAAGATTGCTTACAACAAGATTATGAATATATCCAATAACATATCTATAAATTTAATTTTTACTTTTTCATTTTATTAAGTATTTTTTTGAAAATTTATTGGCAAGATTATCAAAATAAGTATTGTATCCCTTACTATCTTTAATAGTAATTTACTTTTAACATAAAATAACAATTATGACAGTGTAGTAGTGTATTTTTTTTTTCCTTAACCCCTTTCTTCTAGAACGATGCTGTCCTAATTAATCATAACTGCGCCATTGGTCAAATTCGAATTTGATTACCCGAAATAAAAGCGCATGTCTACTTGATTAAAGTAACATTTGTGAAGACCTATCCGTACAAGTTACATAGATAAATATAATAAAAGAGTAAAGATGTTGTCCCTCAACTCCTGTCTCCTAAACGTTCCCCAATTCTACACATATAAAAATAGTAAAAAAATAGTAAAAAAAATATAAAAATATAAAATTTAGTAAAAATATTAAACGTGCCCCCAATTTTTACATATCTAACAAAATAGTAAAAAAATATAAAATTTAGTCTACACATTTATTTTCATATAAATACCATGTTAAACAATTAAGATTCATTATCAATGACCCTATTCTATCTATATTTATTATAAATCTGATTTTGACTCAACCAAAATAGATTTTTTTTTTCCTTAACCCCTTTCTTCTAGAACGATGCTGTCCTAATTAATCATAACTGCGCCATTGGTCAAATTCGAATTTGATTACCCGAAATAAAAGCGCATGTCTAATTGATTAAGACCTATCCGTATACGTTACATAGATAGATATAATAAAATATATTTTTTCTGTATTTTTGCAATCAATATTAATATTATATATGCAATATCTTTTTTTTTTTTTTATTTCAATATCCAACAATCCATCTCGGAACAAATGAAGTAATTGGGTATATTATAATCGGAGTATCCACTTGTTAGTCAACGACCCAGTAGCCATCTTTGACTAGATACTTTTTATATGGTAGCGACTTTGACTAGAGACTCGCCAAACAAAGCAACAATAGTGACAGCTAGTGATGCCATTATTAATCTCATCACCATGACCCCACATCAATAAACAAGCGAATCAATCTCTCCTGTGCTCGCTGAAAGCACAACCAAGCCACCTCCACAATGGCGTCTTCGCCTCTCCTCCTCCTCCTCTCTCTACTCTCGCTCGTAGCGCTCTCTCTCTCGCAACAGACGCAAACCAGCACAGAGAGACAAACCCTCTTGCAAATCAAGGATGACTGGGACAACCCAGTTGCATTGGCCTCCTGGAGCAACTCCACCTCCAGTAGCTACTGCAACTGGACCGGTGTCACATGCTCAACCGATGGTTCGGTCACACAACTCGTGCTATACAATGAAAACATTACTGGAGATATCCCTCCATCCATATGCCAACTCAAGAGCTTATCCTATCTTGATCTCTCTTACAATGATATTCCAGGCTCCTTCCCTCCATTCCTCTCCAATTGCTCAAACCTCCAGTACCTCGATCTTTCTAATAATTTGTTTGTTGGTGAATTACCATCAAATATCGATAAGGTGCTTCCTAATATTACCTATTTCTATTTGTCAGACAATAATTTCACTGGCGAAATTCCGACAAGTATCGGTAAAATGACTCAATTGCAATCTCTCTGGTTAGATAACAATCTTTTTAATGGTACCATGCCAAGGTTCATAAGCAACCTCACCAATTTGCTACAACTCGCACTTGCATGGAATTCATTTACACCAGGCCAACTTCCAGAAGAATACGGTAACTTAACAAAACTTACATATATGTTCATCGCAAAGGCAAATTTAGAAGGTGAGATACCAGATTCCTTCATCAAATTGACACAGTTGGTGCTATTTGACCTGTCACGGAACAGCCTTAAAGGTACCATCCCGTCAGGTATTTGGAGCTTTTCAAACTTGAAATACTTGTATCTTTATGGAAACAACCTAACTGGTGAAATCACAATTAACAACCCATTTGGAGCCAACAGTTTGGTAGAAATTGATTTGACAAAGAACCAACTTACCGGGTCCATACCCAAAAGCTTTGGCACGTTGCAGAATCTGTCAATTCTCTTTCTTTCATACAACCAATTCTCAGGAGAGATACCAGAAGGTATCGGCCTTTTGCCGAAACTAACTGATCTGCGGTTGTTTTACAATAACCTAACCGGGACATTGCCGCAAGAATTGGGTAAACACTCTCCTCTATGGAACTTAGAAGTTTTCAACAACGCACTATCCGGTGCGATTCCGGCAAATATCTGCTATAATGGTTCATTCACATCTCTATCAGTTTCAAACAACATCATGACCGGCTCGATCCCACAGTCACTCGGTAATTGCCCCCACCTCAACAACTTACAAGTTGATAACAACCGGTTCACTGGTGAGGTACCTGCCGGTGTCTGGCAGGTGCAAAACCTTACTACAGTAGTTATGAGCAACAACATGTTATCTGGGGAGTTTCCGTCAAGCCTACCATCAAATCTCACGAGGCTTGAGATTGTAAACAACCGGTTTTCAGGTAACTTACCGAGCTATTCTAGCCTTATTTTGGTATTCAAAGCTGGTGGCAATAATTTCACCGGCGACATCCCGTCAAGTCTTTCCACTGGGATGCCACTGCTCCAAACTCTGGATCTATCTGAAAATAGTATTTCTGGAGAGATCCCGTCCTCAATTGGGTCATTGCAATCCCTTTCTATGCTCAATCTCAGCCATAATAAGATATCAGGTGAGATCCCTGCATCTATCGGGTCCATGCTGGTGCTCACCTCACTCGACCTTTCATCAAATAAGCTGTCTGGTGAGATCCCATCAGCACTTGGCAATGTCAAGTTTAACTTTCTAAACCTTTCATCAAATGATCTTTCTGGGAAGATTCCTTCAGGGATAGATAGTACTGCCTATGATGAGAGTTTCCTCTTGAATCCCGGCCTTTGTTCCTCGGTTTCAATCAATGGTGTCAGCAGTTGTCGATCGAAGGATGGAATCTCACACGGATTGCGTAATCTTTTGATAGCGCTCGGTGTGATAATCCTAGTAATTATTGTGATTTTTGCTCTATGTTTAATGAGGGATTATCACAGGAAGAAGGATGCTTCTGATCCTGCCATGTGGAAACTCACCTCCTTTCATAGGTTAGATTTCACCGAAAATTCCATTGTTCATGGGATGACCAAGGAGAACTTGGTTGGTTCCGGTGGGTCTGGACAGGTGTACCGTGTGTCTGTCAGCACTCGTGCCGGTAATGTTGTGGCTGTTAAAAATATTTACAGCAAGGGAAAACTTGGCACAAAATTGGAGCGCGAGTTTGATTCTGAGGTTAAAATCTTGGGTTCAATCCGGCACTCTAATATTGTCAAGTTGTTGTGCTGTATCTCCAGTCCTGACTCAAAGCTGTTGGTATATGAATATATGGAGAACAGTAGTCTCGACAAATGGCTCCATGGCAAGAGTAATTTTACAGTGGGTTCCACAGAAGCGCCAATTGGGTCACTGGAGTGGCCCACCAGGCTTCAAATTGCCATTGGTGCAGCACGAGGATTGTACTACATGCACCACGAGTGTGCACCTCCAATTGTGCACCGTGACGTTAAGTCCAGCAACATTTTGTTGGATTCAGAATTCAATGCAAAGATTGCGGATTTCGGGTTGGCCCGATTGCTGATGAAGCCTGATGAGCCCGAGACCGTATCAGCTGTTGCCGGTTCATTTGGTTACATGGCCCCAGGTTAGAAAATATGTCATTCTTTCCTTTTTGATTGATGGTAATATCAAATTTGTGAGGGCTTTCTGAACAATACAGTTCCAGTTTGTGTTTGTTGCTCAATTGTGAGCCCCAATTGTCCCAATCATAAAGTTTTGGTTTTTAACTTTTCACAATATAATCCAAAATTTGCTCAACAGACCCTCAATTGTGAAAATAAACCAAAGAAATACCGGCCCGGTATCCAATAGGTTAATTACAACAAATAAACCAGGAAAGAAAAATGGAGTATAACCAATTGAAGACCCTAAAGTTGACACCAAAATAAAGTAAAAAATACCCTACGAAACAAAAAAGAAGAACACATACTGATTATCTTTCTCTTTCAAAATAGGCATAGCCATAGGTGTTATAATCCTTGCATTACACTTGTCCTAATATGAAGTTTCTTAATTTCTCTCCAGAATATGGGTATTCTAGAAAGGTGAATGAAAAAGTTGATGTGTATAGTTTTGGGGTGGTCCTTCTGGAACTGACGACCGGCCGGGAAGCACATGACGGTGGGGACCATGGGAGTCTGGCCGAGTGGGCGTGGTGGAACATACAAGAGGGAAACACCATATACAATTGCCTAGAAAAAGAAATAAGAGAAACCCCGTACTTGGATGAGATAGAGGTGGTTTTCAAACTCAGCTTGATTTGTACTGGCACAGTTCCTTCGACACGGCCTACCATGAAAGACGTGGTCGATGTGTTGGTGAAGTATGATGTCTTAAACCAAAAAACCTCCGGGAATAAGAAATTGGATGAGTATGACGTGGGCCCTCTTTTGGGAAAGAAGGACAGTGATAGTTGCAACAGTCTTGTCTGCAATGTGTGAATAGGATTATATAAGAGATTATTGCTTCAGCTTTTATCATCTTCGTATGGATGCCAGTAGAGGTACACATCTAGATCTCAAGCGTGCAGTTCCATCTGGTGCTCAGGTACTTCAATCTGGAGCGGTCGGATCAAGATATCAGCTGGGACCTCTAATAGGGATAAGGTCATAATAACCTGGTCTAGTTTCAGAGGATTTAGATAAGGTATAAAGCAGACTTAGCTCTGGCTTGTACATTGTAGTTATAAATAGAATAATAGATTCACATTCCTTTTCTTGTTTCAGTTTTTCTATAAAAGGCAAGTAAATTGGGTCACAATTATGTCATCAAATGTGGAAAGAATTGCATTGAGACTAAATATCGTAACCTATTTGTCAAGCAGAAGCAGGTCAATCATATCATAGAAAACATAATATCTTTCAGAGAAGGGACCATAGCTACATGCTGAAGTATCAAAAGTAATCTAATTGCATTTCAAATTGATCATCTTCCAACAGTTAAAAACTATGCCAATTGGACTTCCCTTCATTTAAACCATTTCAGTACCAGTCATGTCAGTACCGGTACAACACAACCATGTACCATGTTACCAGAAAGGAGTTACATATCGGGTAGGTTGCTATTTGATAGCTCATTCTGTGTTTAAATCACTACTGTTTTGGTTCGATACTGGCTTGCTGCTGTACCAGTACCATACCTGTACTTTGCAGCACATACTTTGTTTAATAGATCTTGTTTTTCTGATATTTTGACTGTAGATAGTTCATCAGGTGAGTTCATAAATGGTAAATAGTTCAGAGAATCAAGTTATCTTTTATCAAATAAAAATGTATTTGCTTTTACCAGTCTTAAAGGTTAGCAAAATTTGGTACCGTTTGATTTTGATCATTTCAAGTACTAATTGACGCCTCAAGATATTAATATTCCCGCAAGTATTGTAATTGACAACATGGCAGCTATTTAATATTAATTGAGCAAATTTAAAAAAATAGGATATTTTATTGTGCAAAATAATTTTTTGGCCATTGTAGCCCCTATGACACAACTCTTGATCAGATATAATGCCTGAAAATAAAAAAATATGAAAAACTTGTACAAATGTAAATATTGTTAGTTTGTAATTTGAAATTTAAAATTGAACATAATGTGGCTGTGAGCGGTGCGCCGGTGGGGATAAGACCATGAATCCGTCCTCTCCGATCCCTCGGCTTCGGTACCCGCTCTAAGGGGTTGTCGGCGATACACCTTTCCAGAAATATGGTGTACGCGCCATGATCTTGGTACCAATCTCTATAAGGTCTGTACGAATTACAAAAAATGTTAGATATTTCAATCAGAAAACTATAGTGAAGGTTTTGAATTAATGAAAAAATTCTTACACTGGCGCGACATTCATGTGACGGTCCAGCTCGACCAATGGGGATTTGCAGATGCTGCCTCGAACACGTAATCAGCATGCACGACTCCCCAGTTCTTGCCCGCAGTGGTTTCTCTGGCATGATGAAGCTGTCGCCACACCCCCTCGCTGATCGGTGCCGGGGGCGGAACTGTCTGACGCAGCTCGAACTGTCTGACGCAGCTCGAACTGTCTCATGACTCGACCGGGGTAGTGGTGCTCTATGATATATATTTAATTATGTTAGGTTGCTTCTATTAAATTAAATTGCTCGTGTAGAGAACTAATTAAATTAAATTACGGTACCTAAAAACATATGAGCGGCACCTCTGCATGCCAGAAACGCTCCTATTACTGACATCGCTCAGGCAATATCTCGAGAAAAGTCTGATGTCCCCCATCTACCTCGACCTAAAAGCACATATTTAATACCATATATCAATTCAAACGGAAAAATATGAAAAAAATAAATCAAATTTTAAAAATTAGACTTACATATTCTCTGTAGGACTCCCAAGTCACAAACTCTACATCATCTCTGAGATGCTCGATCTCCTATCTCCAGAATGTGATGCCGAGTGATGAGCCATGCCCTGCACCGACCTAAATCTTCGGATAGCAGTACTTGGCGCCGTATACAGGGCAGTTATCTGGCTCGGGCTTGCCCCACTGCGGCACATCTGTCTTGTTAGCCAGGACTAGACGACCAACGATCAGAGATATGCGTAGGACCAATGTTGTAGTAATATGCATGGTCCAATAAAGGTCTTGTTCTTCTTCAGACAAGCATTGTTAAGACCCCTGTACAATTTACAATGTTAATGTTACTTATACTGGAATATATAACAATGAAAAAATAAAAAAATTATAAGAATATCTAATTACCTATATAAGCATGCCAGCGTGGCACCACCCCAATTGTACCTGCCCGCAATGGGTAAATCGTGCAGAAGCTCAAGATAACACAGTTGCACCTGATAGCCATGTGAATATAGAAACAACTGACAAGTGATCATCTCCAGAATATACGCGTGCAGGTACCGGTCAACAACCACCTGTTATTTATTTAAATTAGAACATTGTTTAAAAGTAAATATGATATTATTTAAATTAAATAATGTACAACTTACATACCTGCTCTGGATAGTCCGGATAGTCCTTAAATTTTGCCCTCAATTTTGACAAGCTGATGGTACTAGACGAAATCACAACCTTCTCACCTTTCTTCTTCTCTTTCTAGAGCTCTGAGTGCGAGTATCCCAACAACTTCAGGCACAATGGACGGAAGTCCCGTACTCGACGCCCATCACCGGCTCCCCAGTAATAGTCATACCCCACAAACATCTAACGTCCTGTAGGGTGACTGTCATCTCAGTATGGGGGGAGATGAAAGGTGTGCGTCTCGTGACGGCATCGCTCAACGAGCCCGGAAGATAAGCCCTCGTCATGGTTCTCCTCGGCCATCTGGATAGCTAAAACATTCCCATCGCACGTAATATTCCCTCGTACACTGGCTGGTACCGTAGCCACATGCGGTTGTGACGAACCGTAACCGTATCCAAACCTTGCATTTAATTAAAAAATCATGTCAATTCCATTCATAAAAAAAAATAGGTTATTAGTAGTTTTATAAATATGACTAATTTATAACTTACCCCAGTGGCAACCTCTGGGATTCGGTGCTCCGCATTCGGCTACCACAAGAAGTCGCTGACCTTGTTAGTGCGACTACGGATACCTAGAACATTTGCCAATGCACTCTCGATGTACTAGGACATCTGGTACGGAGTGGCTATAGGGCCATGCTGTGTACCTCTATTGGAAGATGGTACACCCCTACTGGAAGACGGTATATCTCTACTAGATGCCATGCTGTATTTGATATTTTTTTTCTATTAGTGTTTGACCAATTTTGGTCAAATATGAGAATTTTGATAAAATAAATCTAATAAAATTTGGTACAAGTCTAATTTAACTCAAACAATTAACTTTGGTAAAATAAACCTAATTAAATTTTGTACAAGTCTAACCTAACTCAAACAATTAATTTTGGTAAAATAAACCTAATGAAATTTTGGTACAAGTCTAACCTAACTCAAACAATTAATTTTGGTAAAATAAACCTAATGAAATTTTGGTACAAGTCTAGTTTAATTTTGGTGCTCAAACAATAAATTTTGGTCTTATTCTAATTAAAATCTGGTACAATTCTATTTAAATTTTGGTCCTATTCTAATTCTAAACCTTAAATTAATATATAATTCTAAATCTAATTTCTAAACCTAAATCCTAAACCTAAACCTAAACCCTAAATCTAATAACTACTATAAACTAAAAATTAAAACTAGAAAAGAAGAAGAAAACTTACCCCAAGGTTGAAGGGATTGAAATGTTTTTGAATTGATAAAAAAAATGAAATCGGCGGACCCCTTATATAGGCTGGGGCCGCACCGGCATTATGCGGACCCAGGGACTGCTCCGGCATTATGCGGCCCCTTTTCAGAGTCCACATTGGCATTCTGCGGTCTCCAGTAAATGAGCCCGCAGAACACCGGTGTGGCCGTGGTAGATTTAAAATTACCCATAAACCGTGATTTTTTGGTTTATTATTTTTTTGGAATGCTAACTTTAAAAATTTCGGCTCTTATTCAATTCAACCATGTCTCAATTTTTAAGAAATATTTTCATTTGAAAAGAAGTGGTATATTTGTCAATTTAATTTTTAAAGTTTACCAAATAATAAGTTTAATGAATAAAAGAGATATTAAGATGTTTTCATAAAAAAAAATGGTTATTTTGAAATTTTTCATGGATACACTAGAAATTATCCCAAGTAATAAATCTTGTTATGTGAATAAAAACTCTGAAAATTATATCCTTACTTATTTCATAAAATATTTAACTTGAGTTTTTTTATAAGTATATACAAAATAGCAAACATATATATATTAGGAGGAGGAATCAAGTTACAACAAATTTGAGTTACAACAAAGTTACAACAACCATTTTTTTCATTTTCAAAGTCCAAATCGTCGATCCAAACCGTTCGACATGATCTCCACAATAAAATGTGCTTGCAGATCAAATTTTACATTTTTTTGAATTTTTTTACTATTTATAAGTATTTTACAAAAAATAGTCATATTCAGACCATTGAATTTTGTACCCATCTTAATAAATAGTAAAAAAATTCCAAAAAATGTAAAATTTGATCTGCAAGCACATTTTATTTAGATAATCATGTTGAACGGTTTGGATCGACGATTTGGATTTTGAAAATGAAAAAAATGATTGTTGTAACTTTGTTGTAACTCAAATTTGTTGTAACTTGATCCCTCCTCATATATTAGATATAAATATTTGTGTATTTATATATTAACAATTTACATATTCAGTATAACTACTTTTTAAATACAAATATATTGTGCCCCATATGAAATGCAAGATTTTTTTTAATATCTAAGTAATTCAAAGCTGACGTCATGTAATAATTAAAAGTAAAAACTGAATTTTATTTTTATATAAAAGAGTGTTATATTGTCAATTTTTCAGCACAGTTGTAACTGTCATGTTCCCCACAAAACTCATATACATTGATTGTATTCGTCATGTTCCCCACAAAACTCATATACATTGATTCACATATAATAGCTGTTATCAACAAATTTAAATTAATAGCCGTTGATCAAGTCTGGACATATGCGTCATATTCTCTGTGCGCAACAGCGGTTCGCTCGTAGGATACGAAAGCTTTTTACATTTTTAAAGTCTAAATTATTTAATATAATAATGAAGCATAACTATGTCATTACAATTTGTTTAAGTAGACTATCTTTTAGAGAAAAAAAATATGAAATTAATTTTGACTGTGAGATGAATTATGAATTAATGTTAATATAAAAAAAAAATACACAGATATACATTTACTGATAGCAAATCTTGTCCCTCATTCCATTTATAGAAATCTCTATATATATCTCATGAAGGAAATTAACTATTTTGGATGTGACATTCAAATGACATTTTTTTTCAACAGAAGTGCTTAATTAATTGGTTTTGAATGATTCGGATTATATATATCTCATTTAAAAAGATGCTATGGAGCTTGAACCTATTAATTTGTTTTGAAAACAGAGGTAGAGATTATAAGGGAGTTGTTCTGCAACATTTCTTAATCTGTATTACAATTAAGTTTGAAGGAGGCTTAAGGAACTGATGTTTGGTTGTCTTAATTCATGGATGATAGCTAAGAAAGTTAAATGAATTGGTAGAGGTGCCTTAAGACTCGGGTAGAGGATTAAGATCCGAGTAAGATGAGGCTAAAGGAGATGATCTTAATTCGTGCTAAGGAACCGGTGTTCGGCAAGATTAAGCGGCTAATTAGTAAGCTAAAAGAGACTCCTTTAGTCTTAAGGAGGCTTAAGGAAGCCTTCCCGAACAACAGCCAAGATGATTATCTTATTTATGTTGTTTTTTTAATTGATCTATTTTTTTAATTTTTACTTGAATATTTTTGAAAACTTTTTAGTTCTTTTAACAATACTTGTTGGTTGGCAAATTTCCAACTAACTTCTTTTTCTTCTTCAAAGTCTTTATTCCTAAACAAGTTGGGGTAAGCTAGAAATGAAACTCAACCAGAATCAACAACACATGGACTTCTCTGGAGGTCTCTCATTCTAGTACTACTCCTGTCCAATTCGTGAGGGTTTTCATTTCCATAAAGAGACTATTTTTTTTTTACCGCTGGCTCGCCAAGCATATCACGAACCCTCCTCATTTTTTCTGTCTTAAGACAGACTGTGTAGAAACTACACGGGCGGAGTCAAATTCCCAACTGACCTTGAAAAAAAATTAATTCTTATAATTTGAATTGTGATAATTAATATTTCATTCAAAGTTTTATTGTAACACTTAAATATAAAGAGAAATAGAAATTTTATTTTGTTTTAACTTACTCTTGACTTGGTAACAGAAGCACGAGAGAAATGATTCCTTAAGAAGTTAATTTTACTAATTAAGTTGGAAAATTCAAGCTCATGACTCATGAGTGGCATTCCATGATTTTGTCAAGAGCATCTTATTCTTTTAAAATTTGCATGAAAATAATTATAAATGCCCATGAAGGACTGACATCATGTATTCATGCATGCCCATTAATAAGCACCTCTTGCATTTCAATTTATTTATTTGTTCAGTTCTTAATTTAAAACTTTATTTGACATTAAAACTAGCCAATATAATTGATTAGTTCAATGCTCCTAGAATGCAAGGTACACATTTACACAAGTATTATTATTTTATAAGATTGGCATGCATGGTCCTCACATCTCCTAAATTGACTTAATATAGGTTGATGTAACCGAAATATTTTTCTAATAATTTGTGATTGTTTAATTAATTGCTTCCTCCTAAAGATGGGATTATTCATGAATAATAAAGCTTTGTGCATAATTCTCAACCATTAAATTATGATTCAATTTTATTAGTGTACTTTGCAATAAAAACTGTTACAGTTGTGCTGTGATGAGATGAATAAATCTTTATTATGCACAGTAACAAATTGCACATAAAATATAATATTATTTTTCATATTATTCATAAAATATACGAACATTTTTCTTTATTTTGTAAGAATATCAATATTTTGATATATTATTTACATTACAAAATGACAATTTTTTGTGGCTTACATGGATGTATATATTCAAATTATGAATTTTAAACTTCACCAAATTATTTTTAAATCACTAATTTTGCGTCGCAACGTGTTAGCATTTTCGATTTGAGGATACTCTACAATTACTACAGTCTGTTAAATTTTAAATTTTAAATCAGTAACTTTTCACATGGAAAATAATATCTTAATTAATTGTGTTAGATATAATTAGGGGTGCTCAAATGGATCGGTTTATTCGGTTTTAAACCGAACCGGCAAATTTTGGTTTAATTGGATCGGTTGTTCGGTTTAAATGGTTCGGTTCGGTTTTGGGATCTCCAAATCGGTTTGAACCAAACCAACCGGTTTAATAAAAAATGGATCGGTTTATTTTGTGTGGTTTATAATGAATCGGTTTATCAAAAACAGATTTGTGTGGTTATCAAAAATGTTATCCAAATCAGTTTGAACCGAACCAACCAGTTTTGAAATGTTTATTTGTAACTTGAAATGTTTGTATTCGGTTCAACCGAACAAACCGAAGTTTAAATCGGTTTAATCAGTTCGGTTTTAGATCGGTTTGGAATTTTAATTAGGTCGGTTCGGTTGAGTTTTCAAAATTCAGTTTAAACCGCGGTTCGGCAATAAAAGTTCGGTTTGACCTGAACCGACCGGTTGAACACTCCTAGATATAATTCATTACTGCAGTCTGTTATTGTTAATCATCTCATGTTCATCATTATAATTATGGAGACTGCACCAAAACGTGACAACCATATCAAAATTGAATGAATAAAAAAAACATGTATATATATACTTAGGGATCACAACTTGATCTCTATGTCAATAAGTACTTCAATGCTGTCTACCAGGAAGATCATTCTGGAGCTTTTTTGAAAGAAATTTGTAAGTTCTCTGCAGTCTAATTTTGTAATGTTTTTTATTTGGTAAAAGAATTAATGAAATGCTTGGACCAATTTAATTATATGATTATAACCATTATATATAGTTATGTTTTTTTTTTCTCATAGTGGTGAGTTAATAGTTAACTCTTTAGGTTATTTTTTTTATTTTTTATTTTTAGGCTCTGTATCTCTTCCTTATTCTGTGCATTTGGTCATTTTTCTTGTAACCTGTATTTTATTAGAGAAATATTTTTCATGGTCAGACCTTCCATTGCCAATCTTTCATCAGCACAATTTTGGATGCATGATTTGATGCGGAAAATGTTCAAAATATTGATATTATACATTTTAAATCTGTATAGGGTTCAGACATGCATGATGGAACATAACTAATTGTGATTCTAAAATTGTCAATACTTTATTTAATAAATATTTGAATTTTTTTAAGAAATATTTTCAAAATTGTCAAAATAACCATATTGAAGCGAATCCCTCATTTTCTTTTATTAAGTATGAAGTCTATAATTAGATTTAAAAATTTCAAAGTAACTTATTGAAATAAATTCAACATGATTGATGTATCTTAAGTGTGGACCATGCACAATTTGAGTTTATATAAAATGTTTACATTTTCTTATTTTTTTCGGATATAAAATCTGTGATGAATGCATCAATATTCATGGTAGCCAGAGATGGGTAATGAGAAATTAAACCGGTGATTATTAACAGGTTATCTTTGTTTTTAAACTCGTATATTAATTAATTATTGTTACCAAAGACGTCAGAGAAACTTTCATTTTATTTAATCATTTTTACTATTTCTTCATGAGAAATACTTGTATAAAAAAACACTAAGTATTTTCTCTTTCCATAAATCTTAATATGCCTCCCAAAATTCAACATCATTATCATTTTCACCTCAATAAATCTTCAATTTTGGTTTATTCTACAATCCTTTAAGGATTTCACTCCAAACCAAAGATCCTCAAAAGTTAGATCATATCATATTTTCTATACCTCAACCTCAAATTCAGATTTATGGACCCAAATTCAGATGCAAGGAGCAAAGGAATTGTTGTTTCTCTGAGGACAAGGCAATTGTCTGGAAACCTCAATTAATAAGGTCTCAGTACCAGTAGGAAACCAGACCTAGCCAGGAAGATAAATAAGAGAACAATTTTTTTTTTTTTCCTTTTGGCTAAATAAGAGAATTGTTACTTTTCTGATGTAATTAGGAATCCAGAAACAATGATGACATCATTCGCGAACAACCCCGAGATAGAAATGAACTCGGGCAACGGATTGCACACGCAAAGCCCTGAGACTTGTGGTGTGGTTGGGTGCAATGGTGTGCCCATGACCGTGTTCCCCTGTGATTGTGAGCTTGTCATATGCTCAGACTGCTTCAGACAGGCTGCGGGACCCAAGGGCGACGGCCTATGCCCTGCTTGCCAACAACCGTATGACTTGGCTCAAATGAAGCCGCGACGAATGATGAACCAGAAAGTTGTGAGTTGGGGAGATTTGACAGAATTTGAAAATCGGGGCCTGTCTAACAGATCATCACATTATGACTCGGAGAGGAATGCTGAGGTCGGGGGATGGCAGAGAGAAAATGGTGAAGCACGCGAAGGATATGTCCATGATGATCGTGTCAACGATGATGATTTTGATGATTGTGATGACGATGATGACGATGATGATCGGAAAAAGAAGCGGAGACCTCTCAGCAAGCAAATGTCAATCCCGATTGTGATGCTGAGCATATACCGGTAAGTTCTTTTTGCCAATTAGTAATGCTGGGATTTATGATCTTTCATTCTCTAATTTTCAGAGAAATTTTCGCGAGTAATACTTATGTCCCTAATCGTCAGAATAGGAACAGTATCATAATTTGCCAGAATAACATTTTTCAATAGTAAGGTAAATAGTTGGCTATTTTAAAGGAAAATTATTCGAGAGAAGAGATTGAGGTCTGGCTTGATGTGCCTCTCTTGGCATGGGAAGTCAAATATAGTTCAAAAGGTTTATTAGGAAATAAATCACTACCCTTTATCATTGATTCTTCAGAGAAATTTTAGTAGTTGTAAATTTCTCTGATATATGCATGTTTCAATAATAATGATGATAATAATAATAATAATAATAACAATAATAATAATAATAATAATAATAATAATAATAATAATAATAATATTATTATTATTATCATTTGCATCAGTTCTTCAGGTCTTGTTTCCTCCAGAAATTACCAGTTCTTGAAATTATCTATAGAAGTTTAAATTATGGGTGAAAATACATGCGAGTTCTAAGTGAAAGTTGATTCCCTTTAAGAGGTGAACTTCTTACTTTTCATAATAATTTTGATTTAATTTGTCATTTATGTATATTTTTCCAGATTGGTTATCTTCATCCGCTTTTGCGTCCTCGTCCTCTATCTAATATGGCGCATTAGTAATGTCAACAATGACGCCGTTTGGCTCTGGGGCATTTCCATTGTTTGCGAAATTTGGTTTGCTTTCTCATGGGTTCTCGACCAGCTGCCGAAGCTCTCCCCAATCAACCGCATGACGGACCTTGCTGTCCTTAAAGAGAAGTTTGATAAGAAAGGCCCCAGTAATCCTTCAGGCCGTTCCGACCTTCCAGGCATCGATGTGTTTATCACTACAGCTGACCCGGAAAAAGAACCCTCACTTGTGACTGCAAACACAGTTCTTTCAATTCTAGCTGCTGATTACCCTGTTGAGAAGCTCGCTTGTTACGTCTCGGATGATGGTGGTACACTTTTAACCTATGAGGCCATGACTGAAGCTGCTATCTTTGCACAACTATGGGTTCCGTTTTGCCGGAAGCATGGCATAGAGCCGAGGAGCCCCGAAGCCTATTTTAATTCTAAGAGGGATCCCTACAATAACAAGGTAAATGCTTGACAAGAACAAATGCCCTTAGAAATTCAATACTTAAGTTTCTTTTGTCTTGTATTAGATATATGTTCTTTAAGATATTTTCATAACAACAAAAAGAAATTGCTCGTATATGTTTGCTTTCCCCTTTGAGAATTTATAATTAAAACAAAAATTGTTTGAGCAGAGAAAGTGAGGAATTCAAAATTCCAAGTGAATTGAATAAACAAAAAAGGTAGATTTAATAAATGGGATTACAGTGTGTTCAAACAAACTTTAGCAATTCCGTAGTAATTATTTCTGTAAACTAGATAAAACAAAATATATTGTAATTAGTAAATTTTATGTTTTCAGGTGAGGCCAGACTTTGTTAAAGACCGAAGAAGATTAAAGCATGAGTACGACAAGTACAAGGTGCGTATCAATGCACTCCCAGACGTGATCCGGCAGCGCTCGGATGCGAACAATGCACGCGAGGAGCTTGAGGCCATCGAACGACATCGACAAGAAGGAAAAGGAGATGATGAAATGCCGAGATTCGTAAGCAACCAAAAAGCCACTTGGATGGACAATGATTGTCACTGGGCTGGGACTTGGCTTAACCCTAAGCCCAACCACATGAAAGGAGACCATGCTGGTATCGTGCAGGTGCGTGCCGTAATTGCAAAAATATAATCAAGGTTTTACATTTCATATATGTACCCAAGATGAATCGATTTGAAGTTGTACGATGAACTAATTGTTGAAAATTATCTGAACTGATAGGTTTTGCTTGTTCCACAAGGAAGTGAACCGCAATACGGGAATACAGATGGTGCCAATGGTTTGCCGATTGACTTCACTGGTGTTGATATGCGGCTACCATTGCTAGTCTATGTGTCACGTGAGAAGCGCCCCGGCTTTGATCACCAAAAGAAAGCAGGTGCTATGAATGCGCTTGTCCGAGCATCTGCAGTCATGTCCAACGGCCCTTTCATGTTGAATTTGGATTGTGATCACTATGTCTACAACTCACAAGCATTCCGTGAGGCTATATGCTTTATGATGAACAATGACGGCGACCGAGTTGCATTCATCCAATTCCCGCAAAGATTTGAAGGCATTGATCCTTCGGACCGTTACTCCAACCGTAACACAGTTTTCTTCGATATAAATATGCGTGCCCTTGATGGACTACAAGGCCCAGTTTATGTTGGTACCGGGTGCATGTTCCGTCGTATTGCAATCTATGGCTTTGATCCGCCTCGATTTAAAATCCGTAATTGCTACAATTCCTTATTCAGGAGCAACCGCCACCGTCAATCTCATGATCGTGAGGATGAGGATCAACCTCTGACAGATTCAGGCTTGTCCGGTAGGTCTCACTGGTCCAAGAAGTTCGGGAGCTCTGAGTACTTTCTAACCTCAATTGACGTTGCTGAGTTTGGAGGCCGACCACTTGCCGATCATATCTCTGGAAGAAATAGACGTGATTTAGGTTCACTTAGGGCCGATAGACAACAAATCAACGAAGTCAATGTCGAGGAGGCTATTGATGTAATTTCATGCCCATATGAGGAGAAGACAGGGTGGGGCAGTAATGTCGGTTGGGTCTACGGGTCGATCACCGAGGATGTTGTTACTGGATACAAGATGCACACCCGTGGCTGGAGCTCTGTGTATTGTCTCACCAAACGTGATGCCTTTCGTGGTACTGCACCAATCAACCTGACAGATAGGCTTATTCAGGTAATCTGCTAACCCAATTGTTTAGAAGTCTGCTATATATTAATTCAAAAAAAAAATAAAAAAAACTTGCTTGTTACTTTATATATCTTTTGCACCTTCATTTTGTTTATATTTGTTCATGTTTGTTTCTGATAGGTGTTGCGATGGGCAACTGGCTCCATCGAAATATTTTTCTCCCGGAACAATGTGATCTTCGCCGGCCCACGCTTGATGCTCCTCCAGCGCATTGCGTATCTTAATGTTGCTATTTATCCTTTCACATCGATCTTTCTAATCGTTTTCTGCTTCATCCCTGCATTATCCCTGTTCTCTGGTCAATTTATAGTCCAGCAGCTCAATGTAGCATTTCTGGCATACCTACTCGCCATCACTGTCACACTATGTATCCTAGCCATACTTGAAATCAAGTGGTCTGGCATCAGCTTAGATGAATGGTGGCGCAATGAGCAATTTTGGATGATTGGTGGTACGAGTGCACATCTCTTCGCCGTGTTTCAGGGCTTACTAAAGGTGATCGGCGGCATAGAGACATCCTTTACACTAACCACCAAATCAAGCGGAGATGACGAAGATGATGAATTTGCTGAATTGTATGTTGTGAAATGGACCTCTCTAATGATCCCACCAATCACTATCATGATGGTAAACATAATAGCAATCGCAGTCGGGTTTACCAGAACAATCTACAGCACCAACCCGAATTGGGGAAAGCTGCTTGGTGGAGTGTTCTTTAGTTTCTGGGTTTTAGCGCATATGTATCCTTTCGCAAAGGGTGTAATGGGAAGGAGAGGGAAAACACCGGCGATCGTGTTTGTTTGGTCGGGACTTGTTGCGATCACGATTGCATTGTTATTTAATGCCATATATCCGCCATCTCCGGATACTGATCTCAGTGGTTCCTTTTCATTTCCATAGATACATGTTTGCTATTTCTTATTTTTTTTATTCATTCGGAAAATTTGTTGTTCATCCTTAGAGATTTATCATTCAAGAAGAGAACAAGTCATTTTAGGTTTTGTTTTCCCTCAATTTGAAAGTGTTAATTTTTATAAGAGAGAAGAGATGTAAGAAAATAATTTATTATTGTAATTTTATTTTCAGCTTTATATGTATTTTTATTTATAGAAGAAAAATAAAAACTAGTCGTTATACTATTAATTACAACTACTAACCCACTAACCACTAACTCCTAGCTATTAATTATATGACACTATTTCTTACTACTAGCCGTTACAATTCAAATTTGTAACTAACTGTTATTTTTAAAAGATATTGTTTTTCCTAATTATACATTATTCTTGTAAGTATAATTTATTTTCAGATGTAATGTTTTATATAAGTTGATGTCCGTAATTAAATTGAAGTTACTGTTGATTAATTAATTGAGCTCAAGAATAATTTAATTCCTATAAACAAAACAAATAGTAGTCCTTTAATTTGTATGGCAAAAGATATTGATCATGTGAGATCAGAATTTTTGTTTGGTGCTAGATGAATAATCGAATATCATACATAGATTTCTTTAAATTAGACATAAGGATAAATATAAGCCAAGTTTTTTAAGTCCTGACCAATTCTTCGTTTACCAATTCAAAATTCAAATCAAGTAGTAGAAGAGAAAGAACAGAGAAATTGTGCAATATTATACAATGGTATTACTAATTCAACCCCATCAACGACTAGTAGAAGATACAAAAAAAACCAAAGAAAAAAACAAACTTTTGGGGAGTATGGCTAATTTGCTGCTGGCAGCATTTTGGCCAGCTGCTGCCGGGGGCATATCTGCCATACTGATATTCAAACAACAAATTCAAACCGTTAGATGTTCAATCTATATTAAAATCTACTTGGAGACCAAATTTTACATTTTTTGGAATTTTTTTACTATTTATTAAGCCACTTTGAAAATTGCTGATTACATGGTTCAGAATTTGGTTGCACTGTTTTTACTGTTCACCCGGATCAACAATTTTCAAAGTGGCTTAATAAATAGTAAAAAAATTTCAAAAAATGTAAAATTTGGTCTTCAAGTAGATTTTAATATAGATTGAACATCTAACGGTTTAGATTTGTTGTTTGAACATCAGTATGGCAGATATGCCCCCGGCAGCAGCTGGCTGAAATGCTGCCAGCAACAAATTAGCCATACTCAACTTTTGGGGTATATAAACTAAACTTAAACTTGCAAGAAACAAGCAAATGAACTCCCATTTTCAAGCAAATTCAATGTGGGTTATTAGAAATAAAATGAAATTTAAATTATGCTGAGGTATATACAAAGTTTAGCTGTGAATTTCAAGCAAATAATTAAGAATTTTTACAGCATTATATACTCCTCTTGTTGGTCCTTTTCTACAATTTTCTTTATTAGATTTTTGTTAGTATTTAATGCTAGTATTAAATCCCCCAACAATATGGAATGCACTTATGCACGTCCTGGAAATTGATCTCTGTAGCCAATAATTTATTCAAGCAACATGCTTTAAAGGAGTATATATGTTAATATAAAAGAATTAGAAAAATAACATACCTTGATATCAAAAACTTTTACTTTTAGAAATTGATATATCAAATTATTTCAAACAAGTTAGGATTGCTTTTTTCTAGATTAATGGATGTAACTTAATCAATAATTCATTCACATTGAAAATAGACCAATGGAATGGTTCGGTCCCACTGACTTTCATATCAACGGTCACACGCGCAATAAAATGTAAACTAATGTAAACTATTAGTTTGGTTCTATTGATTTCTAACTCAAATGTAAACTAATTCGAAATTTTTATTCATAGTAAATGGAAAAAAAATAAAAAAAAATGAAAAAGGTTGAATAGTATTTTTAAAAATGAAAAGACAAATAAATGGTATGGCATCCGAGCCGGACGCCATATTGTGTTGCAGCCACGCCAACAAAAAAAAATGAAACGCTATACTATCTAAACACCCAGTAAGGGCCTGTTCGGCAACACCCAATACCATGGGAATTTTAGAAAAAAAAATGAGGTTATGGGTATTTTTTTCTAATAAAGTGTTCGGAGGTCTAGTTTTAATTCTTATTTGTAATATCTTGTGGGTTTTCTTCCTATCACTTGCCTTGTAATTCATGGAGAAAAAATGAACCCCCACCTCTGTTTTTTTCCCAACTTCTGATCTCTTCACTGAATCAAAAATCACTAGAGCAAAAAATTTAATTAAACTCAATGAAAAATGAGAAAGAGTATGCAAAATCTTGTTAATAATACCAAAATTCCAAACAATAATTTATAGTGACAATAATACCTCACTGCAACAGGATTGTTAAAGTGAGTACCAACAATAATGATCCCCTTCTCACTGTTCGTTAAATCAAGCACTTCTTTACTAGAGCAAAATCAAGCCTTTATTATTTTCATTTGCTGAAACTATTATTTTTCTTTTTTAAGAAAAATAAGGATCTAATCTAAGTTCTCATTTGGTCTATTTATTAAATTTATTAAATTGTGATTAGGCTAAAAAAATTAAAATACAAAAATTAAAACGCAAGACTAATAATAACTTCAAAATGCATTTCAACAGTACAATAATAATTGATCAAAACACAAAACTAAAAATAATTAAACAAAACAAAATTTCAAAGTACAAGAAATTTTAATTGAACAAAACACAAGACTTTAAGTTTCTATTATAACGTCAAACATAACTATCCAACATTCTAACAACTTTTCCATGCATTCGCCGAACACCTATATTTTAAAATTTTCCATGAGTTAAATTACTTTGGTTTTAATAAATTAAAATTCTCATTCTCATATTAAAAATTCTCATTCCTACAAAATTTTCATGTTGCCAAACAAGCTCTAAAAAAAGAAAGAAAAGGGACGCTATACTATCGAAACAACCCCACTACACCTCAAACAACAAATAACGACATATGGTTGAAAGAGAGACTGAGGAGCAACAAAGCAGTGAGACGCTGAGTTTAGAATGATAATTAAGATTTCCCAACAAAATCTTCCATCTTCCCTTAGGCAAAATCTTTATTTTTTTTTTAAGATTTTGATTATAAGTTGACCATACAATGAAGGTCTAGAAAAGCTTCCACAAATATTATAATTCCAAAATTTACCACCTTAACAAATTAAGATCCAGAGAATGTTGATATGGTTTTATATTTTTCTACAGAGTGATAATATGTTAACCAACTTCAGCGGCAACTCAACTCAACTTATCACATCAAATGGCATCTCAGTTATTTATTTATTTATTTTTATTTTTTTTCAATTTTAGATGTTGATATGGCGTTCCACTTATTTAATTATTTATCTTTTTGGAGGGTAGGACTGTGGTATGGTATGGCGTTCGAGTAGGACGCTATAACATATATATGTTTTCTCATTTTTAAAAATACCATTCAACCTTTTTCATTTTTAATTTTTAATTTTTTTATTTATTATGAATAAAAATTTTGGGTAAACTAATTTATATACTAAGTCAATAGCTTCTACTGGGACTGAATCAATGGTTCGATTTTACTATATCTCTAATTTTCTGTGTTCAAGACACACTGCTTGAAAAAAAAAATGGGACCGAAAAAAATAATTTTCTAAATTATTGGTTCTAGTAATTTTTGAAAGCTATTTGGTCAGAAAAATAAATCCGTCCCTTTTTCGATAATTTTATTTTTTAATTTTAAAAATAATTATTTTTGCGTTTTTGTGTTTTGAATTGAATATTTTCAATTTTATTTACAAAATGAGGTACAATGAAGGGAAGAAAAATAGATACATTTGTGTCATTTGCTGAAGCAAAACTTCCAACTTCAAAGAGAAGAAAAAAAAGTTGAACTTACCAAGTTGGCAATAGAATTCTACAGTGTCCTACAGTGTCATTTAACCATGAAAAAGTCTCTTCTTCATTCAATTATTGGTACCAAAAAGTCCTCATGTTTTTTTGTGTGTGTTCTTGTATTGCATAATTATAGGATTCTTCACGTGCTTGTTATGGGCCTAGAGTTCAATTATTGGTACCAAAAAGTCCTCATGTTTTTGTGTGTGTTCTTCTATTGAAATCGTACGTAGATTCGCCCATCAAATCCAAATTAGCTAGGTCCGATGGACATCGGACCTACACTGCTTCCGATACCAACGACTCTAGAAGAAAAGGCCAAATAATGTACCAGCTGCTATATTACCTACTAACTATATACCTCCACGTACCCCTACTTCACTTACTCCCACTTCATTAGCTAGTTGTACTCATGAAAGCAGTTGTATTCATGAAAGCATATGCTCATATTCAAGTACTTTAAATAAGAAAAAGTTAGCACATTTTTGTCTTGTTTCTCAAATGTAATAATTGTTTTTCTTTAACTGTGAAAAAATCTCTTCTTCGTTCAATTATTAGTATCAAAAAATCATCATGTTTTTTTGTGTGTGTTTTTTTGTTGCATAATTATATTAATTATATGATTCTTTACGTACTTGTTAATTGTTATGGGCCTAGACATGTTAAGTTTGCCAACGATAGAATGACAATCGTGACTCTTCTAATAACCGAGAATCTTCTAATAGCCGATTATATATATATAATAGATCTGTGCCCAAAGATTTAACATTCGTATCAAATATGCACTAATCTTGATGCGAATTGGCTTCGACCGCATCTGGCTGTGGCTGAATCTGGTTCCAATGGAATTCATATCACCGACGGTACCGTAAAAGGGAATCTTTTACAATTACTTGATCTGGACCGTTCTTTTTAACTTGGCACGATCTCGAAGCCCAATAATACTGCCCCCTGCATTAGCCCGAATCCCAAACCGGCTGAGAGTTAATCTCAAACCGTAAATAGCTAACTGTAAAAGGGAATCTTTTACGGTACCGTCGAGGATATGGATTCGTTCCGATGCCCATTGGGCAGCGCCTAGTCGCCTACCCCTGCGACGAGACGTATTTTGAGCTGTTCGACTGAGTCACTGATCGGAAGCAAAAGTGAGAGAGAGAGAGAGAGAGAGAGAAAGAGAAGAGATTTCGTACGGACGCGAATTGGAGTTCTCTGCTTTTGGTCCTCGTCTTCGTTCAGTTTTGGAAGGTGTTCTCTGCTGTTCTCCGCTTTCTTTCTTCTCCCCGACAAGGTGCTTGTTCTCCTCTCCTCTTCACTCTCGTTCTCTTTCCGATTTTAATCTTCAGTAATGACCTCTATGTTAACTGTAATAGTGAAACCCTAATCAACATTTTAATGGCAATGGTAGTAAATACATGAAATTTTTTTGAGTAATTTTCATATTTATCCAAAGTGCTTCCGATCAAATAAAATCAATTCGAAATCAACTCCAGTCTATTTTATATACTGAAATCAATTCAATTCTAACAGGTTTAGCTTCTGATCAGAGCCAATTACAGATACTAACCATAGGAATTAGTTTGAATTTCGAATGGAGACAATCCAGGCACTGGAGATGGTTAAGCGGACAACGGCTCGAGTTTGTTCGCTGTGCAACCAGCGTAAGGCCGCTTTGAAAAGACCCAAAACCCTAGAACAGGTACTTGGATTGGATTTGTTATACTAAATTCCTGGTGGAAAGTTGTGACGAGTTAATTAAAGGTGTTAGTTAGTTACTTTTAGCTCAATTAGCACTAATTGTTGGTATACTTCATTAAGATTATGTGCATTCTGAATATAATTTTGCTTTCATTAAGTTGCATTGATGTCCTTTTTTATGTCTTATTTATTTAGATTTGCATAGAGTGCTTTCATAATGTATTTGAGGATGAGATACACAGAGTTATTATAGAAAATAATTTATTCAAACCGGGTGAGCGCGTTGCAATAGGTGCTTCAGGAGGAAAAGGTATACTCGAGCACAAATCTCGTTGTATCTTTGTGGAGTTAATCTAAATCTCTGAATAATGTACTGTTTGTCCTTTTCAGATTCAACAGTGCTGGCCTATGTGTTGTCGGAGTTAAATCGGCGACACAACTATGGCCTAGATCTTTTCCTACTGTCAGTTGATGAGGGCATAACAGGTTATAGGGATGACTCACTTGAAACTGTCAAAAGAAATGAATTACAGGTCAGTTCAGTTTTGCTTAATTTGGCCCAAGTTTGATCTGTATAATTTTATCAAAGAAAATAATATAGATCGGGTCTAATTGATCTTGGTTTGAGCTTACCCAAGGAGTCAGGTGTTGCAAAATTGTCAAATTCATTGTGCACACAATAGATTTTCTTTCTTGTATATATTGTACCAGACAGGAATCATGAGTATATTAGGTTGGGTCAGGTGCACAAATTTCAAACCCTTGTTCAATAATACTGGTCAGGTGGTGGATCTTGTTTGCTGCGACAACCTAAATATATTGTTTTATCCGAAATATGATCTTTCTTTTGACTATAATCTTTTATTGCAGTACGGATTGCCCTTAAAGATAGTTTCATACAAGGAATTGTATGGCTGGACCATGGATGAGATAGTAAAAGCTATAGGCCTAAAGAATAATTGCACCTTCTGTGGTGTCTTTCGTCGTCAGGTAGAGCTATTGTTTGTACCATATTTTAGTTATATTATATATTTGTTTGAACTAATCAGGTGTTATGATATTGTTAGGCCCTAGATAGAGGAGCTGCATTGATTCAGGCAGACAAGATCGTAACCGGACATAATGCCGATGATATTGCGGAAACTGTTTTGTTGAATATCTTGCGAGGTGATATTGCTAGGTAAAATACTCTTTTCTAGAACGTTATTCATATGTTTTGTTATAGTTGATACTACAACTAGCTTTTGCTTTTACATATGCAGATTAAGTAGATGCACTGACATTACTACTGGTGAAAATGGACCTATTCCAAGGTGTAAGCCTTTCAAGTACGCTTATGAGAAAGAGATTGTTATATATCCTTTTTTATTCTATTATTTTTTTCAAATTTCATGCTTGTTCTCTTAATTTTGACTTGGCTAGGAAGTAAAAACAAAATCCTTAACTCTTAGCACGTATGCTTATTTCAAGAAGCTTGATTACTTCTCCACTGAATGTATTTTTTTCTTTCTTTGTACTTGTTCTTTAAATTCTTTTTACTTCTTTTAAAAATCCTTGTTATATGATATCTCAATTAAGTATCAACTTTGTGTAGGCATCTACTCGCCGAATGCATACCGTGGTTTTGCTCGTGAGTTCATCAAAGATTTGGAGAGAATAAGGTATTTTTTGTTATCTTTTATTCCTCCTAAGATGGATTCACTATTATCTTATGCCACTGCATTCTCTCTTGTTGTGAGATTCAATTTATTTATTTATTTTAATAATGGACTTCTCTTAATATAATGTAGACCAAGTGCGATACTGGACATAATAAGATCTGGAGAAAATTTCAGGATTTCTACGACTACACGAATGCCTGAGCAAGGCACATGTCAACGCTGTGGCTACATTTCAAGCCAGGTAAAGGGAATATTTTTTCTTTCTTCTCCCTGAATGCACTTTGCACACAGTAAAGGTGAAGCACGGTTACACATTTTATAATTTGATATTTTATATTCTCAATAGAAACTGTGCAAAGCTTGTGTTCTGCTTGATGGGTTGAATCGAGGGCTTCCAAAACTGGGTATTGGTAGGAAAAAAGAATGCACTCAAGACAACAGCAACAATCAAGAGCACATAAAAAGGAATCCTGAAAACAAGGGGCCTAGTTTACATACCAAGCATGGAAATATTGAATTTTAGCATCTTGGTGATGTTTTAATTTATTTTGTTTTTCTATAATGTGACTGAATATTAGGGGTGATAGTAGACTATTCTTGGAGTTAGGCTATTCGGAATAATCCTATTCAGTGTTTGGTTGAGTTATAATAGTTAGAATTGTGAATTCAAACTTTTTGTCTTATTAAAATAGGTTATTCCTAAGTGTTTTGAGATTTGACTATTCTAATAAGACAAACAATAGCTATTCTTAATTTGGTATTCTAGTTATTCTTAGATGATTAATGGAATCATTTACAGTAACAATAGCTGGCTTGTCTGTATTTTAAAATTGATACGATCTGGCATATTGTCTCATGTTCAACCAATAGGAACACGGATACCGAATTCTTTGCTTTTTTTGTCCGAAACTGCGACTCAATATTCTTTTAATCTTTCGTCAATGGTATCTTAATTTTGAGCTTTAATAAAACAAAAGTTCTAACAAACTTCAACAAATTTGTAGGGGTATTTGCTTTTTGAAAAAATAAAAGGAGTCGTTTTACATGCACCTACCAAAATTAAGGAAATCTTTCATAAAGTAATAAGACTAGATTTTAAAAGTTGGGTTATGAATTAAAATCTAGCTTTATTTAATTCAATGTGAGAAAATTATGACAGGAATAATTGAGGTCTTTCTTGTTTAAATTTTGTAATTTTTATTAATTTTCAAAAGACAACAAAACGCAGAAATCCTTTTGGGGCCCTAAGTTTTTTACATTTTTGCAATGAACACGTGTCGGAGGAAAACAACTAAACTCGCCAATTTATATATATATATACACAGAGAGTGGCTAATATCAAAACGTTTGCACCAAGTCCCTCATGCAACTAAGTCGTTTTCGGATTTTCAAAGTCCAAACGGTCGATCCGAGTCGTTAGATGTGATCTCTATATTAAAATCTGCTTGGAGACCAAATTTTATATTTTTTGGAATTTTTTTACTATTTATTAAACCACTTTGAAAATTGCTGATCACATAATCCAGAATTTAGTTGCACTGTTTTTACTGTTTATCCGGATCAGCAATTTTCAAAGTGGCTTAATAAATAGTAAAAAAGTTTCAAAAAATGTAAAATTTAGTCTCCAAGCAGATTTTACTATAGATTGAACATCTAACGGTTCGGATCGACCGTTTGGACTTTGAAAATCCGAAAACAACTTGGTTGCACGAAGAACTTGGTGCAAACGTTTTGATATTAGCCACTATATATATATATATATCCTCGCTGAACTTCCTCCCCCTTTCCTCGTTTCCAATTCTTAATATTTTATTTATTTTTTGAAGCAAAAGACCAGTCAAAGATACGTTAGTAGCTATCCAACTTCCAAAGAAAATTCCTCCTCTTTGACTCCAATTAGTGGTCGCTTATTTCCCTTAATTTTCAAACCACAGCTCCGGAATTCAAAATTGGGGTCTAATTAGGGTTTCGGGCGTATAATTCGCGTGCCATACACAGACCCTCCCCGTTTATATAGAAAAAAAATCTTTGTTAAAAGAAAATTTTAATGGTAATAACTCAATAGCTCCTTATCTATATTTAAGTTGTTCCATATTATATACATATTCGGGTAGAACTAGGGTGTTCCTAAGTTCACCTAGTTCCTTTGTGAACTCAACTCTAAAATTTATTGGATTGACTTCAAACGATGAATCTAAACTGTTGAAATTATTTTACCTTACGAGTGATGCATCTACATGCGAAAATTTTAAAATTTTAAATTAATTTTGTATAGAGTCAAGTGGTAAAAAAACGTCCAAAAAAATGAATGCATTAAAATTAATTTATAAACCTTCTAATTTCAACCACCTGACTTTATAATAAATTAATTCGAAACTTTAAAATTTTCATATGTAGACGCATCACTCATAAGGTAGAAGAATTTCAACGGTTTGAATTTATCATTTGAACCCAATTCAATAAATTTTAGAGTTGAGTTTACAAAGGGACTTGGTAAACATAGGAACACCCTAGTTCTACTCTACATATTCTATGTATATTACTATATTTGTATACGGTTGCCACTATAAACACAATTTAATCAAAGAAAAGTTTTAGAGCAGATGCAAACCCCACCTAAAAAGCAATCCACTCACAAAATTGATTAAAAATAAAAATGATTCAAGAAACTGCCATAAATGACAAAAATAGAGATCAATCATATCAAAAGACAATTAAGATCAGTTTTAGATTAAATAGTAAATCCATGTCGGATCAAGTAAGCAGCTTATTGGGCTTGGCTAAGCAATTTCTAGTCAATGGATCCGTTTAGACTTTATTGACCAGAGACCCGATAAAGCCAGAACAGCCCCCTGCTGGCTGTCATGCATCCATGCATGTTAATATGTTACCCTAATTTACCATTCATTCCTCAAGAAGTGCAAATCCAGCCATCTCAGCAATGGCTGCTTCTTCTCTGCTCTTTCTCTCTCTACTCTCTCTCATGTCACTCTGTTTCTCTCAACAGACACATATAAGCTCAGAGAAACAAACCCTCTTGCAAATCAAGGATGACTGGGGCAACCCATCTGCGCTGGCCTCCTGGTCCTCTTCCAGTGACTACTGCAAATGGACTGGCGTCAATTGCTCGGCCGATGGTTCTGTCACACAACTCGTGCTATCCAATGACGACATCACTGGAGGTGTTCCTCCCTCCATATGCCAACTCAAGAGCTTATCCTATCTTGATCTCTCTGACAACTATATACCCGGTTCCTTCCCTCCATTCCTCTCCAATTGCACAAACCTCCAATACCTTGATCTTTCCGGAAATTATTTCGTTGGCTTATTACCATCCAATCTTGATCGGGTGCTGCCTAATATCACCAGTTTGAACCTAGCAAGCAATAACTTTACTGGCGAAATTCCAACAAGTATCGGAAAATTGACTCAATTGCTATCTCTCCAGTTAGATAACAATTTGTTCAATGGTACCATACCACAGTTTATAAGCAACCTGATAAATTTGCAAGAACTCACACTAGCATATAACTTTTTTACACCGGGCCAGATTCCAGAAGAATACAGTAACTTAACCGAACTTGTATATCTTTTTATGGCAAGTGCAAATTTAGAAGGTGATATACCCGATTTCCTGACCAAGTTGTCACAGCTGGAGTACTTGGACTTGCAGTACAACAGCCTCCATGGTACAATCCCACCTGGTATATGGAGTTTATCGAAGTTACAGGTTTTATTTCTTCATAAAAATAACCTGTCAGGGGAGATCACATTTGTTAATGGATCATTTGGTGCGAATGGTCTAGTACAAATCGATCTGTCATATAACCAACTTAGCGGGCCCATTCCCAAAAGCTTTGGTACATTACAAAACTTGTCGTTTCTCATGTTGTCCTATAACAACCTCTCAGGAGAGATACCGACAGGCATCGGTCTTTTACCGAAGCTAACCGACCTCCGGTTATTCAACAACAAACTAACCGGGGTTCTACCATCAGAATTGGGTAAACACTCTCTCTTATGGAATGTAGAAGTTTTCAACAATATGCTCTCGGGTGAAATACCGGCCAATATTTGCTATGAAGGCGCATTCACGTCTCTATCAGTTTACAACAATAACTTGACCGGCTCGATCCCAAAATCTCTCGGTCAATGCCCCCATCTCGATAACATACAGGTTTATAATAATAGTTTATCTGGTGAAGTGCCGGATGGTCTCTGGCAGATGCAAAACCTGACTACAGTAATCATGAATAACAACATGCTATCGGGGCAGCTTCCATCAAGCCTACCATGGAATCTCACAAGGCTAGAGATACAAAACAACCAGTTTTCTGGCAGTGTACCAACTTCTGCTGACCACCTTTACGTATTTAAGGCCAGTGGCAATAACTTTACCGGCAACATTGCACCGGGTCTTATTGCGGGGATGCCGCTACTACAAACCCTGGATCTCTCTGAAAATATTATTTCTGGAGAGATCCCATCCTCAATTGGGTCATTGGAGTCTCTCTCGATTCTCAGTCTCAGCCACAATAAAATGTCAGGTGAAATCCCAACATCAATCGGGTCCATGCTGGTGCTCACCACACTTGACCTTTCTTCCAACAATCTATCCGGCAATGTCCCATCAGAACTCGGTAAATTAAATTTCAATTTTCTAAACCTCTCATCAAATGATCTTTCGGGCGAAATTCCTTCGGTGCTTGATAGCCAGGCTTATGATGAGAGCTTCCTGTCAAATCCAAACCTTTGTTCCTCGATATCAATGAATGGTGTCAGCATGTGTGGTGCCAGATCTAACAGCTCTGGTGGCATCTCACATGGATTGCGTAATCTCTTCATAGCACTCGGTGTGATAGTCCTTGCATTCATTGTTATTCTCAACCTTTGCCTATTGAGGGATTATCAGAAAAGAAAGGATGCTTCTAACCCTGCCATGTGGAAGCTTACCTCCTTTCAACGGTTAAATTTCACCGAGAATTCCATTGTCCGTGGCATGACCGAGGAAAACATGATTGGTACTGGTGGGGCAGGCCAGGTGTACCGTGTGGCTGTAGGTAACCATGCTGGGCAGGTAGTGGCCGTTAAAAAGATCTACAACCAGGGAAAACTTGATATGAAGATGGAACGTCAGTTCGATTCCGAGGTGAAAGTCTTGGGTTCAATCCGGCACAGTAATATCATCAAATTGCTGTGCTGCATCTCTAGTCCTGATTCAAAGCTGTTAGTGTATGAATACATGAAAAACGGTAGTCTGGACAGGTGGCTCCATGAGAAGAGGCGTGTTGAGGTGGACCCAGCAGTGGCACTAACCGGGTCATTGGATTGGCCCACCAGGTTTCAAATTGCAATAGGTGCCGCAAGAGGGTTGTGCTACATGCACCATGAGTGTGCACCCCCAATTGTTCACCGTGATGTGAAGTCGAGCAACATTTTGTTGGACTCGGAGTTCAAGGCTACGATAGCGGATTTTGGGTTGGCTCGGATGCTGATGAAGTCTAGCGTGCCTGAAACAGTATCAGCCATTGCTGGTACATTTGGTTACATGGCTCCAGGTTAGGAAACATACTTCCTTAATTTTTTTCCTGTTGATCAATTTGAGTATAACAATTTTAGAAAGCATATATCGTTTGTTCTCAGTATAACCAACCCAAGCTAGATCAGTGCAATTATTAAATAAGAAAAAATAGGCCATGCATTTGCATCCAATTGAAATATGGAATGAACAACAACATAGCGAGATCGAAAAGGACTAATGAAACAAAAGAACTATACTATTTGATAAATTTCTAGAGTTGGGCTATGGTGCTCACGTAGTAAAGCCAGTATTTTACTTCACACTCATATTTTGCGATTTCAAAGTTCATACAGTCAATGCGAACCGTCCAAGTTGATCTCCATATTAAATTGTGCGTGGAGACCAAATTTTACATTTTTTGAAAATTTATTACTAGTTTTTTCGATTTTTTTAAAATCACTGATTTTTTATGGTCCATAATTTTCTAAAAAACAGAGATTTCAAAAAGTTCGAAAAAACTAGTAATAAATTTTCAAAAAATTTAAAATTTGATCTCCACGCACAATTTAATATGGAGATCAACTTGAATGGTTCGGATCGACTGTTTGAACTTTGAAATCGCAAAATATGAGTGTGAAGTAAAACACTAGCTTTACTTCATGAAGCACCGTAGTTCAACTCAAATTTCTATATCTATTTGAGTTGTAATCTGGACCAACATCACATAGATACCATAATTCTTGTATATTAGTCTTCCTCATACGATTTCTCTACTTCATACAGAGTGCGCTTACACGAGTAAGTTGAATGAAAAGGTTGATGTATACAGCTTTGGAGTAGTTCTTTTGGAACTGACAACTGGTCGGGAAGCTCATGATGGTGGGAACCATGGGAGCCTTGCAGAGTGGGCATGGTGGCACATGAAAGAAGGAAGCTCCACACATAATTGTATAGACAAAGGCATAAGAGAAACTCCACACATAGATGAGATAGATGTGGTTTTCAAGCTGGGCATCATTTGCACAGGTACACTTCCTTCGTCTCGACCAACAATGAAGGATGTGCTCAGTGTGCTGTTGAAGTATGATGTCTCGAATCAAAGCACTCCTGACGGTGGGAGTAAGAGGCTTATGGAATACGATGCGGGCCCTCTCTTGAAAGCAAACAACAGTGATGATTGCAACGTGTGATAGAATAGCATACATAGCTACTGATCCTAATCTGTAGAGGGTACGTTTGGATGGACTCTAGAATAGCTACTGTTTAGAATAGTAAATAAAAATAGCTACTGTTTAAGAACAGTGCTAACTCAAGCTATTCAGAATAGTGAAAAAGTTGTTTGGATTGCATATTTAGAATAGAGTTTAGAGGGAATGAATAAAGTAATAATTTATGTGTTAGATGGGAAATTGAGTGTGATATGGCACATTAGATCAAGACCTCAAGGAAGGACCTCCTATATTGTAGTTGTAAGGAAAGAAATTTCAGCGTATAAGACATTTTAACAGTATACTTTGTAGCAAAGGGCATAGTAATAGATTCATAATTCCTAGTTTTGTTGTAAAATTCAGCACCTTTCAATATAAAATATGGAAGCATGTCAGTAGGAACACAGGATCTGTACGGTTCGTACACGAGGGATGCCTGAAGATCTTTTAATACCCTACCAATCTAGTTCAACAGTTCCAACCATACCACTTCTATACTGGTACTTACCAGTCAAGCAATACTGGTAGGATGAATAATAATGCAGGATATAGTTACTGAAGACAATAGAAGCAGGACCTGCTAAATAATTCGTTATCATATTTGAATTCTGTCACGAAATATTACAATTATCACAGTTCTCATGCTCTGCCCAAGTATCATAAAAATATTTCAAGCCAAAAATATATTATTATGATCCCCTCTTTATTAAACAATAATAATTGTTCAGCCAAACGACAAAAGAAGGGGATGAAGATAAAAGAAAAACAAAGAATTGGTGATGAAAGGAAAGGCATCCCTCAAACATTCATTTCCTCAGAGCACCATTACTATAACCCCTCTCCACTCTAAAGAAAAAAACTACCAAAAATGGAAGAAGTTAATTTTCACTGCAAATCACACCCAAAAGATTACCTATTTGCAAATACACCCAAATTTTCCAATGTCTGCAACTTGGTATACATGTATCTTTTCCTTAATGGTGTATCAGCAATTTCCTATTTGTATTATTGTGATGCAAAAATGTTGACAACTTTATTCCCTCCATGATAATTTTTCCACCTCACCTTGGCATGAAACCAATTGGACCAAATGAACCTTGAAATATGCTTCAAAACCCATGATCTTTAACTCAAAACTATAAAAAACTTTAAGGTTATTTTGGTAAGTCCCCACCTCCCCCCAACGTTATCCCCTACTGATGCTTAGTTCCCTAAGCAGGTCACATACATGAGCAGCCAAAATTGCAAATACTAAAATAATGGGTTTACCTGAAAATAAAGTAAAATTAGGGTGTGACATGCAACAATCCCACCTCCCCCCAAAATAAAAATCTTGATGAAGCTGTCTCAAGATTCGTCAAACCCTAGGTATTGTGAGTGTGAGGCCGCAAGAAGGGCCGCACCAACACCTGACCCATCATTGGCTAATTTTATGACAACCGAACTAGCGGCCTCTTCACCTAATAATTCTCTGAGAGTATCAACCAAGCACTCGCTGAAAATGCTGTAGTGTTCGTATAAGCCGCCATCCATGGCAATAACGGTTTTTTGTTTCTCTGTTTGTACAGTGTGACGGCCAAGCTTTTTGAGAATGCCGTATATGCCAGCCGCAGATATCCGGGCCCCACGCTTGGCCACTATATCACAGATGGCCATGACCATTTTTCGAGTTTGGAGAGGTGCATTCGCAATCTGCAAATTGTATGACATACTTTACTGTTAAAAGGAATAGTAACATAACCTGGATTTGTAGAGGGCTGGTCTGACAAAATCCAATGCTTTGGGGTTTCTTTGGGCCTTGCTGTATATCAATTGCACAATTGAGGCTGATTGGGATGAATTTGAGAAAATGCAGAGTTGAGGACTTTGAAGCCAAATTGGCTTAAATTTAGGTTCAAACCCTTATTGTGAGGTTTATTGTGAGGGTTAACAAATAATTAATTTGTCGCTTTACGTCCAACTGACCATTTTAGGAACTGCAGTATTACCACTGAATTAGTCAACACTTAAATCAGCTCATTATTTATCAAGTTTACATTAGATTACGAAGATTGCATTAAGTTTTTATTAGATGATTAAAACATTTAAGTGAGTAGAAAATGAAGAAAGCTAGGAAAACAGGTCTGTACCCCCAAAACTTCTTTCAGTTTGGCAGCAACAATTCTGAGGTCAGGAGATGAATCGTGGTGCATTGCTGACATGTGTGGTGTGCTGGAAAAATTTACAAGAAAAAATTACTTCGGCATTCTTATGCTGATTAGAAAAGCAAAAGATCAACAATTTTGATAAAGTTGCTCTAACTAGCAGTACATACCGCAAGATAAAAGGAATTTCCAATCTTGGGGGCACCACTTCTCCAAAAAGAGAAGCCTCTTGAGCTATCCTCAAAAGGACTCTTCTTACAACCTCACCCAAATACATTCCAGATATCATCTTTTCATATATCTGTTAGAGAAAAAAGTGGAGAATTTCAACATAACTTGAAAGAATAACAGAACACAGATTTTGTAAACATTATGTAATAATACCTGTTCGCCAGGATTTAAGCTTTCAAAATCCAGTGCTCTGTCATAATCTGTTATGGGAAGATCCTTTGACCTGAAGTTTCCCCATTCCATGTTTATAACCTACAGCATACATGAATAAATACATACACCAATGCAAACGTGTAATGAGCATATTAATCATCACTTGAAAAAACGAGCATACTAACCATCTCTCCTGAGCTAGGAAGAAGGCCATCCCATTTGGGAATGGCATGTGCATGTTCCACATAAGCAGCATTGGTACCTGTGCCTAAAATCACCGCCGCAACTACACCTTGGTCTTCGTAACGCCCACCGGCTAATGTACCAATTGTGTCATTGACCTGTTTTTAATCATTCAAAAGACAAATCATATCATATTTTCAAATGGACATCTGGTAGTATACCAGTCATAAATGTCTTGGCTTTTCGGTGCTTGGATAGTTTGAAGGCTTAGTTTTAACTTTTGACATATTTTTTACTATATCGCATTAAAAGAATACCAATGGCATAAACCAGATGGTCACATTTACGTAAGGTACAGATAGAAAAAGACTAACCAAAGCTGTCACTTTCATGTCAAGACCTTGCCTCTCCAGAGCTTTTGTCAGCTCTGCGACCACATCTTTTCCTACCTGGCATTACAAATTAAAGAACAAATATATAAACAAAATTAATTGAAAAATTGTTCTGTCAGAGCTGTTTCATTTTTGTTAATTGTCTAATGTTTGTTCACAAATAGAGCTCATTGAATATATCAAAATTTAACAAGTATTTTACGGAAATTTTACAAAGTTACATGTGGATAATAAGGATATAAGGAAAAAAACATAGGGATTACAGTGTCCTCAATGGAGAAGCCCTTGGTCCATTTAATGAGAGTACCAGAAGAGATAGAAGTTTGTTTCACAGGAAAAGAGAAGGTAAAGCCGAGTTCCCTCTGCCTCCCCTCCGGGAGGTGAAATTCTTCTCCTTCAGTGGCCACAAAGTTTGCTAGTGCTGTGGCAATAAAATCAAACAGCTCCTGGAACAACAAAGAAAATGAGATCAAGTTATTTTGGATGATTTCAGTATTATAAGATGTCCAAATAGATAAGCCCCCAAAAAAGTGGAAGAAATATATAGAAGAAATAACCACAAGAACCTGTACAAAATATGAGATTTGTTATCTGTACATTTCCTTGTACAAACATTTATATTTCGGCCAAAATGCAAATGGTTCAAATTATGCTTTCTCATGTACGAATGGTCAACCTATGGTGCCCAGTGAATTCTACATATAAAAAACTTATAGTATACCACTTTTTACTATTTTTATAATGTATTTACTATTTTATGGATTTTTGAAAGATAAAGCTAAAATAAGAAAAAATATTGTTTAAATATCAAATAGGGTCATCTTTCAAAAAATTTAAAAAATATTAAATAAACTCTAAAATAGTAAAATATGGCATACTACGAGTTTTTGATATTTAGAATGCATTATACTCTTGGATTGACTATTTGGATATGAGAAAGGGTAATTTGAACCATTTGTATTTCGGCCCAGATAAAAATGTCTGTGCAATAGCCAACTCCATTTCCTTGTTTTTTTCTTTAAAAAGTTCAAACTACCCCTCTCCCTTAACAATTCTCTCTACATTAGCAACTAAGGAAGATTGTTCAAACATTCCCTTGATGGAATTGAAGGTATAGGTATCTTCCGCATATGTTGTTTTTTTTAATATATTTCTAGGCATTTCCATTTTGGTTCTCTAGGGAGGCAACTAAAAATGCATTATTGGGTTTCGATAAACAACTCAGAATGTGGGAATGTTTGAAATAATTTTTCCTTTGTATAGTTTGAGGTTCTACGGGGATACATGAAAGTTACCATTATTGTTATAATTTCTGCTTCATTTAATTCAAGTAGTCCAATATGTGCCTTTATTAGTATGTGCTGTTAAGTCTTTCCAGTAATCCTTTTAGACAAATAGATCTAAACTTACGATGGAGCCGCCAACCATAAGATGTGGTGGGATGGAAACTTCCTCATACTCTTGTTTGGCTACGCGGCTTTCACGTCCCCCAAGGAGTACACGAATTACTCTGAAGTTGGTCCCACCAAGATCAAGTGCATAGAACCATCCTTTCTCGTCCCTGATGTTTTCAATTTTACATCAGCGGCAAGCTTGTACATCATTTGAAGACATAATTGCAAATTCATAACAACCATAGAATCAAAGACAGTGAATAAACTCATTTGTTTAATATATATATATATATAAGCTGATCTAAATTTGTAGTTATGCAAGTATGACAAAATTGGAAAAAATAAATTTATGTACTATTTCTTTTTATACTTAAAATCATTTGTGAACACAGAAGTAAAATAAATAAATAAGAAAGAATTGATCTGCAAGCAAGTATATTACAAAGTGAAATAAAGAGAAATGAAAAGACTCAAGATAAAAAAAAACCCCAATGATGCTGTCCTCACACTTATAAATGAAAAAAAAAAAAAAAAAAACATCTTAAGAAAGTAGTCCTGTTTTAAGAAAGCACGTCAAATGTAATTATTTATGAAAGTTCATGTACCATGTATTATTGATAAATACCTCCTTTTATGCTACCAGAAAACTTAGCAATTTCTCTTTTAAAAAAAAAAATCTATTAGTACAGGTAAGTGAAAATTGTGATGCATGTCAAATTGTCAAGCCAAAATAACGCTATGAATACAGCATTATAGATTTAAATTTAAATTTGCAAAATAAAGAGCCACGGCAATATTCTTCAATTAAAATATAAACACAATTACAGTCGCTAGAATTTTCTATGGAAAAACACAAAGGATGGTTGAACTTAATTAAGAATTGTTGAAATAGTAGCCACAGATCCAATTCAAATTCCGGAACAGAACCATGGTTGACTTACTAACTACAGTCCAATTGTAAAATAGAAAACAGATCTAAGCAAAAAGTACGAAAAGATAAAGGCATCTTCGCACAATTTAATAGCAAGTATACTAAAACTATACAAAATAGATATCCCATTTTGGAAACCTCGCAACTAAAATAAGACACAGTTTATCACATTACCCAGTGGGAAGTTTATCCACGTAGCTGAGGATCATCTTGAGACAACTTGCCGACGAGTCTGACGTCAGCCCTCGGTGCATCTCCTCCACCATCTCATCGGCGATCAATCTGAGCCGTTCAATCGGGGTCGAAAAGATCCCCTCTAGCTCCTCTATCACGCTCGCCGCACGTGCGCGCCTCTCGGCGAGTGCTTTCCGCCGCCGTATCACCACAAGCGCCACCGCACCCGCCGTCGCGGCAGCGCACACGGCTGCTGTCGTATACAGTGCGGCCTTCCCCATCCCTGCTACCCTCCACGAAATATTTTGACCTTAATTAAAGTTTAAAAATGCACCAAGCTGATTCTCTTTTTCTCAAGTTCCTTTTTATCTTCTCGGGATCTCAGCAAAGCTTTTCGGAGAAGGGAGATTTTAGGTGAGATTTCAAGATTCCAATATACACCAATACCCCTAATTGGCCACGGTATTTACAACGAACAAGTACACTAGCTGACCCAGTTTGAGCTTTGGTAGACGGGTCACTGAAGGGTAATTTTGGCATTTGGCAGTGTGATTTAAGTAAGATGTCTGAATTAAATCGTTACAAAAAAACGCCCTTGGAAATTGGGTTTATCAACGGTTAAAGGACCCAGAGGGTAGTGCATCCAACGGTTATAACTTTCTGAAGGATGATAAGGAGATGAGGGTGTTTTGGTAATAGAACACTTTGCTGAAATGTGGGGCAAAGATTTTGTGCGCTGCAAGCAAGTCAACCTGAAGACGAGCGATTGCATGAGGGCTTTTTGGTAACTTTAGCAGGAAGAGACTGCGGGGAGTCATGAAATTATTGATTTGGGTCCGGTTTATCCTCTAATCCTTTTCTTTTACATTTCTGATCCGATTCGGAAATGGGTTTGGCCGGTGCATAGAACATGTTTATTCAGAAATAACAGGCAGAAAAGAGGAAACGCGCTGGGTCATGTGAAGGTTGGCCCCACAAGAAGGAGGTCTTCGATAACAGATGTACGCTTCTGATTTTAAATTGCCACGTGGCGGGCAACTGGATTGATTCTGATCGTGAACGGATCCTTGATTGATTCCTTGGGCAAGTTTCTATAACAAGTAATCATTCTTAAATAGAAAAAGATGCACACAAGTCCCTAGCTTTTTATCTTTTCTTTTCTTCTTCTTTCTAACTTTTAACAATAAGGGGAAAAAGAATCCGTATGCGAGTAATTAATTATGTTAAAAGTAAAAGGTGTCAACCACAAAATGACACTCATGATTGCTTGCATTTCATATTACGTACAAATACTTATTATTGTATAAAAATAAAAATAAATATGAAAGATGGAGGCTAAATTACAAATTTTTCTTATGTTCGAGGTCGTTTTGCAAAACTAGTAGTGCAAATATTTTGTCCTTTCGCCGAACTAAACAATGTTGTGTCAAAGAGCAAGTTGGCCTTTAAAGTTTAAATAGTTAACCCCTAGTGGGGAATGGGGAATTGGGGATAGGTTTCATTAATTAATTTAAAAACAGGATGCAATTATGCATGATGTTAAAATATCCAAGCGCATACGACCCTTGGAAAATAAATAAAATAAAGTCAATAATTACATCGCATATTCAACTAAACAAAAAATAATAAACAAATATAGTAAATAATGACAGAGGTGAGGGATTGTGAGGATGGATCACCGTATCCAACTCCTCTAGAATCGACCATAGAATTGTTCCATAAACAGTAAACACTGCAATTATATATATATATATATATAAGCTACCAATTACAAGAGAGTGGCTAAGGTCAAAGTGGTATGACCAAGGTCTTGGTGCTACCAATTAGTTTTTGCAATTTTAAAGTTCAAATAGTCGATTCAAACCGTTAGATGTTCAATCTATATTAAAATCTGCTTGGAGACCAAATTTTACATTTTTTGGAATTTTTTTACTATTTTTTAAGCCATTTTGAAAATGACAGATCCGGGTGAACAGTAAAAACAGTGCAACCAAATTCTGGACCATGTGATCAGCAATTTTCAAAGTGGCTTTAAAAATAGTAAAAAAAATTTCAAAAAATGTAAAATTTGATCTCCAAGCAGATTTTAATATAGAGATCACATCTAACGGTTTAGATCGACCGTTTGGACTTTGAAAATCCAAAAACGACTTGGTAGCACCAAAGGCCTTGGTCATACCACTTTGATCTTAGCCACTCTCCCGATTACAATATCAAATGTTGGTTTTCTTATGCGTACATACTTATGTTAATTAGGCTAAAAAAATGAAAATTAATTAGAAATTGTCGGTCATGCTTTTTTTTTTTTTGTATTTGAATCTCCTTATTCACACAAATACAATAATATAATATTCCATGCATATAAATAATAAAGTTTAGTAACATTTAAATCTTTTTTTACATAATTAAATAACTCATGTGTATATTGCGTACCAGTTATTGATAGTTGTAACTTTGGATGTCTAAATAGTTGTTAGGGGTTATTTTCAAATATATAGTTACCATCAAGTAATGTTGTCTTGTTAATTAGACTATAATGTTAGAAAGATAAGAAATGTGCTCAAGCAAATAATACTATTGAATGATATTTGTACTTGTTAAATTATTCTAAATTTCTACCTAATGTGATTGTAGAAAAGGAGGAAGCCTTCTCTGGCACAACTACTAAGTTGACCTAATGGCTTGGACATCACTTGAATCTGCATGTGCTTTTCCAAAATTTATTTTCCATAGAAGAAAAATAACCAATTAAATTTCTATGAGCATTATTGTCTTTCACCGTTTGTGGTTATGGCCAATTAAAAGTGCATGATAATGTTCATCAAGGAATACATACAACCATCCTACTTTCTGTGTGCATTATTGTCTATCACCAAAGGTAGTTAGGTAGCTACCTCTCTTAATAAAACCAAAAGTAGCCACTCAATCCCAAAAAATTGGCATGGGTACTACTTTTAAGGCAAAAATGATCCCTCCAATTCATAAAAAATAATTCATGATAATTCTTTCAAGAATATATTATCACATGAGTATATGATCTGATATACTAATGTTCTAAATTAGAACAATTAAAAAATGATGTACATATCTCATCCATTTGGCAGCCAAAGTTTGACATTATGTTGTTTATATTTGCATTTTTCTATAGGTGGACAATACCAAATATACCTCCGTAACAAACTTTTACAAAATAATTAGTATACAATTGAGAAAGGACAATGAGGATTGTACCTCTCAACGAACTGCAATAAAATAATATACATAGTATTTGATTGGCTTTTTTCTTTCCTTCCAGGAATGAAATGTATAATAATAATAAATAAAACATCTTTTCAACTAAAATATTCTCAATCAATAAACACAAGTGTTCCTGTTTCTTTGAGAAAAAATGAAACAAATAAAAGCAACTTTTCAGCTTTCTTGTATCTTTAAACACAAGTATGCACAAGAGCAGTCCTAAAACCAAAAATCCATAATCAAACAAAATTGGCAAACCAAAAGAACAGCCAATTAAAACATATGCATTCTCCAGCTACAATCCCAGTTGGACTCGTACCTGTACAAACACTACTAGCCATGTCCTCTTTAATGGCATGACCGGTACATGTTGTCATACCAGTAGATTCTATTACTTCTGAAGGTGGCCATCCCCAAGCAGCCCCTTGTTTTTGATAGTTCAATCAAAGTATGTGCTTTGGTTCTATCCTTAGATGGTAAAAGGTGGTCCTATAATATGGTACCAACTCAACAAAAGACGTGGCCTTAACTCCTCTAAATACACAAGAACTTGCCTTTCGAGTAAAGTTCACAAGAAAAGATACAAAAAGGACACTTTAAACCCTACATTTCCACCAAATTAGGTCTGCCTCCAACCAGTCACATCAGCTCCTTATCAGATCAGATAATTTGTAAGAGTTAGGCAGCTTTTCTATTGAACATATATTTTTTTTTCTTTAGGGTTTTTGCAATGAATATAGCAGATGGCACGAACCCAACACCATACCATACATACACTACATACAAGTATCATACTACCATACACTGCGTTGAAACATCCAAATCCTCCATTGGAATAGATATATGAAACATATGTTTGTCAGAAACAGTGCGCATGCTTAAATTTCATCCACTTAGTTGCATTCTCTAGTAAATTTATCAAAAAATTAAAATAAAATAGAAGTACTTCTGAGTCCAGTAAGATCATTGAAGCAAGTCTTCACGGGTTGGTATGACAGGTACGAGAAAATTTCCAAACAGAGAATCAAAACTTCTATAGTTACCAAGACACGCCTCTTGCTGAGCTTGGATAACAGCAAACTTCTTTGCTTCTTTAATTTTTAAATCCACAGAAGGCATTCCTGCCACCTGCACAAACACCCAATTTAAATCTTGCTTCTGGTTTTAAGAAGTTGCTACTTTTGGCACTCAAGTTCAAATTGAGGGTAACATGAGACTTATACCTTGAGAATAGAAAATATTGAAGCTTAATTGATATGTAATGCAAAATTGATGGTATGTTGAGGAAATATTGGTTTAATCGGAGGATAAACAGATGCAAACTATTGCTTTATCTGGCAAGGGGCTAAGAAAAAAAGACTAGAATTTCCTATCTTGTTACAGATACAGATCAGAATACGATAATATCAACATCCGTCACAGAATTCAGATTACCCAATAAAGAGGCAAGTGAAAATTGGACGAAATTAACCAGCTGCCCCAGCAATAGGGTATGAATCCCAGAAGATTAGAACAGCAGCAACTGCTCTTACCAACAGGATGCAACAATTGTTGCGTTTTACAGCATAAATGCTACTACTTGGATCAGTATAAGAGGAGGGATCCAATGCCCGTGTTTTTGGTGCCCCACCATGAGCACAACTATTTTTTTCACTAATAATTTAAAATTTAAATTCCAAACAAGAAATGTTAACCGTTAATCTTGTTCTATTTCTAATGAATTGATGTCAAAACTCAGAAAATTTTAAATTCTTTTGTATGAATCAAGAAGCTGAAAAATCGAGGGTTCACTATAATTCATTTGTAAAATTAATTTTTATTCTTTGATCCTTCAGAAGCAAACTCAAAATTTTACGATTTTTTATGTGAATGCATTGCATTAGAAATAGAATAAGTTGGTTCACATCTATAGTTTGAGATTTGAATGTTGAATCATTTATGAAAAAAAAGTTGTGGTTATGGGCACCAAAAACATGGGCATTTGATTCCGGCTCTTATATAATTCATTTTTGAAGAGCCTTACATTGCTAGAAATTATTGAATAGAGCATTGAACTAAAAATTGACAGCCATTCTGGCTGTCAACTCACTACCTTATGCTATATAATATTTAATTATCCTGACATCTACTTCCAACATGCTACCAAAACCAACCTAAAATTTTGGGATAGAGGCATAGAGCTATACCTGCTTTATCTCCTTGGCAACAGGGGCTGAAACTCGATTGCAAAATAGAGGGATAGTTAATGCCAACAAATAGAGAAACTAAACCCTAATGTTTGCATAAATTGAAGGATGAGTGAATGGTTGATGATTAATTTTATTACCGTGCAATCGGGTGATATTGCAATCAGTGTCATCTAATAATTAGAGACTAAAATATGCAATTGCGCAATTGTGAAAACATACCGAGGTATTTACAGAAGTCGCATCCTTATCAGATGCACCTCTTGAAGAACCATCCCTGCGAAAATAAGAATGCAAAAGCGCTCAATATACACATCACAACCTGGTGAAGTGTGTTGGTTTAAAACCAGGAACTGACAATCATAGTTTTGAGCAAATTGAAAAGAGATGCACTAGTTTGAATTGAACAGAGGTACCTCCTTGGCGCGAGTTTCCTCTTCTTCGGCGCCGATTCCGTGGATTCCATGGCGAAGGAGAGAGAAGAGAACACCGACCTATTTTCTCAGAAAAAATAAAAAAACAGGCTTATTGGGCCCATTCATCGTCACTATTATTACAAAATAATGGGCCAAGAAATGACGAGACATTGGCCCATTAGAATGAGGTCTAAAGTTTAATTATAAATTAAATTATTCTTTCTTTGGTTATAATCTATGACTTAAGTCATAGTTTAAGTTGATTAGAAATAAATTTAACACATAATAATCTATTTACAATAAAGTTACATAATAAAGAAAAAAAGTTGCATTGTAATTAAAAATCTTAATATATGAGTACATATTTTACAAATAAGCATACAATCAAATTAAAATTTAAAATAGCAAATACATAATTTAAAAGTATCAGTTCACATAGAGGCTCAGAGATGCTTAGAACAAGGCTCAAGTTTCAGATTAAATCATACACTACATGCTAGTATGCATCTTCTGCATTAACTCAGAAGATAATCTTTTGAGTTTAATGCATCTCGGTCGTCTGATCAGGATCGAAATCAATCCGGTCCACGCCTATGACGCACAGGGCCCTTTAATATTAGCGCGGATCTCAATCGGACGGTCCAGATCTATTGTTAATGCAGAGGATATGAATTGGTTACCACTTTTATTATTTATTTGCAAAAATGATTCAGATGCGCCAAATAGAGATGTTCAAACGGTCTGGTTTGTTTGATTTTCAACCAAATTGAAAAATTCGGTTTAAATGGATTGGTATTGGGATTTAAATAGATCGGTTCGGTTGAGTTTTTAAACTACACCGAATCGACTGAATTATAATGGTTCAAGTATAGTTTATATTTTGTATGATTCAATCATCGTTTCTTTGCTTTAATTTTAGTTTGGATATCTTAGAATATTTAATATTTTGTATGGAATTGAACAATGTGCATAATGTTATCTCGATTTAAATAGTTCGGTTGTTATTCGGTTAAATTAAATTTTTGAAAAACCGGAAAAATATTTGGATTTGACTATTTACTTTGATCTCGATCAAACCGACCGTTTGAACACCCTTGCAACCAAATTAAGCCAAAATATTTAATTGATGCCTCTTTATTATATTATATTGACTGGGCCGAATGAGCCTATATTTATTCTCCTACCGTTTGTAATGTCGTAATTAGTAAAGATTAACTTAAAAAGGTTGTACTGAATTGGCCTCTTTTATCTAACATTTTTTATAATGTTTAAAAAAAAGGTTTAGTTTTGTAGAAGAGTGAGTCTATAGTACTATGCATATCACGGATTGGTCCGTAATATGGACTAGTATTTTCGTTTTCAAAATTCTAACGGTCGATCTGAACCGTTCAACATGATGCCCATATGAATATGTACTTGCAGATCAAATTTTATATTTTTTAGAATTTTTTTTACTATTTTATAAGATAGGTAGAAAATCACTTAATCTGAAATTTTGGACCATCCAAAAATAGTGATTTTCTACCCGTCTAAAAATATAGTAAAAAAATTTCTAAAAAATATAAAATTTGGTCCGCAAATATATATTAATATTAAAATCATGCTGAATAGTTTGAATCGATCGTTAAAATTTTAAAAACAAAAATATTAATCCATATTACAGACCAAATCATACTGTGCACAGTACCATAGACTCACTCATTGCAGAAAGTATGTCAAATGACAACAAAATCGATTAAAAAATTATGTCATCTCTTGGCTAGTTGTGAAAGTACATGTGTTTTTTTTTTTTTTTACTCATGAGGAAATTACATGTTGTGAGGTAAATGTAGGACAGCCCTTTTGTTTTCAAACATTAGTACGCAACTAAAATAGTCCCAGTGGGCAGTGCCTCTGCACTATTTTATCTATCCCCTTGATTCCTTGAGGAACATAAATAAGCATTTAGTAAGTAAAAGCCCTTCTATCCGCTTATGCGAAACTGACATCATGACATGAAGAGCTACCAACTTTCGTGTTGACCAAACCGACACCGTTCCTCTCCAGTAGATTCGAATTCGCTGTCCAGTTCTAGTCGATCTGGATCATCTATTTCAGATCAGACGGTTAATATAAAGATCAGATGTTCCATCACACTTCGTTCAAACTGTTCGATCCGAAATTAAAAAATGCATCTGAGAAAGCACTTGAGAGTAGGTCGCCCATCAGACCTACTCTGGTTCGATGGGTTTAATCACCGTCAATTTGCTTTAAGATTCGTGTGGAACGCTTTAATAATCGTGCGATTTGTTTCAATGTTCGTGCGCCCAAATCTTAAATTTGATCGGACGGTCATCGTGGTCGTTGAACCTAAAAGTAGGTCCGATGGGCATCGGACCTACTCCGTTCTCGAAAGAAAGAAAGATAGGCTGAGCGAAGAAGGGATCACTGATGAGATAACCTTGACCTTTTTGGCTTCCCTCGACGCTTTAACCGCCTCGAGAGAAAGAAGTAAAAAGCAGAGCATTCATATTTGTATGTATGAAAAGAACAGAGCATTTATTGAAAGAGCGTGATAAAAGAAAGCACTCGCAAGATTGTCAGTTTGCTAAGAGATACAAGTAGCAAAGCGCAACTACCCCAAAACGAAACGAAACCCCTCCTCAAAACCTCCATCTTTTCGGTGCTAGAGTTTGTATATCTTCTCTTTGGCTCGTTTCTCTCGTTTTATTTCCACATAAAACCAAAACCAAATCAGTGTGTAGAAAGATACAAGTTTTGTTTTTGTTAATAATAGAAAGATACAACCTATATTTCCTGTGTGCATCCCTCGATCCCTCTTGAAATAGAGTTACTACTTACTAATGTGGAAGGGTTTCTTTCTGTTAGTCACTTCATGTGATTTGCCTTCTTCTCTTGTCGTTTTATTGTGGGATTTTAGAGAAAAAGAGGAATAATTGGAGACAAACCCATGCAATTCACATGTGGCACATTTTTTGAGTGGGCACATGTCATTTCTCCTTTCCGACTTTGATTTCTCTTCCAAAATTTCGACCTGTTTAATCAAATTTGAATCGGCGACAAGTATATTGTATATTTGTATATGCATGCCGCTTCTAATTCTCCTCTAAGTCTCTGTTTTTGATGATCCCCAAAGGTGTTCTTGGATCAGAATCCCGAGTTTACTTTTAATCCCACTTTCGCGTTGCTTTTGATGCCACCTTCCTCTGTTCTCACATTCTCATATAATGGTTTAAACTTGGTTTATTTTTCTTTCAGAGGTATAGAGATCTAGAAATGGGGAAAACTATGAGGTGGCTAAAGAGGATTCTAGGTGGTAAAGGAGAGAACAAAGAGCAGAGTGTGAAATCGAATAACAATGGTGAGGTTAAGGATAAAAAAAGATGGAGCTTTGCTAAACCCAGGAGCTCTGTTTCTGTGTGTCACTGTGAAGAAACCAAGAAACCTTGCATGGATTTGGAGAAGGTTACACTAAGCCATATCGATATTCAAATTGAGGCTGTTATCAAGATTCAAAAAACTTTCAAGGGTCATTTGGTAAGACTCTTTTCTGTTTAGTTTTACTTAAAGAGCTATTTTTTTTGTGATAATTCAGGGAATTTTAGATTTTGGGATCATATAACATGTGATTTTTATTATGATGTTATAATCAATTATTGGGTTCATATCTAAAATTAAACCGCAGGCACGAAAAGCACTTCGCGCTCTCAAATCGCTCGTTAAATTGCAAGCCATTGTTAGAGGCTACCTTGTAAGGAAGAGAATGGCGAAAACTATTCACCGGCTCCAATCTCTTATCCGAGCACAAGCCGTTATGACTGGCTTGAAGCATCACAACCGAGAAAGCCGAAACAAGAATGCCGGCCTCTCTGTATTCTCACAGAAATCCTTTGTAATAATCTTCTCTACTGCTATGTTTCTATTTTTATTTTTGGCTAATGATACACATATTATTCACACACACACACACACACATATCTTCCATGGCACATGCACCGGTTTAAGAAGAGAATCACATTGTAATTAGGAACTTAAAACCCCTAACAAAACCATACAATGCAATTTTTGTAATCACATAATATAAGTTTTTTTTTTTAAACTTCTATATATTAGTTGACTTTAATAATTTGGTTTGAACCATGAGCTTAACTTCAATCAATTAAATTCCTTGAACCAAAATTTACATGTAATTCTGATAATTCTCTTTAATGAGTATCTAATATAACATTTGTAGGAAAGAGCTAGCTGTGGTACCAAAATTTTGCTACCGGGTCAGAACCAGCGTCAATTCACAAACCTTGACAGCTCCAAAAGCGGGTTCGACATGAACCCAAAGATCATAGAAATGGACACATGCCAACTAAGGTGTAGTTCCTCTAGGCTAAGCACGACCGAACCGTCAATTAACATGTTCTCGCCTCTTCATTGCAAGACTCCTTATCGCCTCTCCGTGTCCAACTCACGGCGTCTATCACAAGAGTATGGTTATTATGGTTCCAAGACCGCCATGAACACCCCTCGTTGTACCGGTTTTGGTATCGATTCACCTGCTACACCCGCAAAAGGTGAACTTGTAAACGACGGCATCATGAAACGGCTGTTGATGCATCATGGGCAACCAAGCTACATGGCAGATACACACTCATCGGTTTCTAAAATTAGAATTAGGTCACAGAGTGTGCCGAGACAGAGGGCTGACGACACCCCTAGGCGACGACGGGTCTCGTTGGATCGAGCGGGGCCAAAGGAGGGTGCTTTTGTTGGAGATGCCAATCATAGATCATGTTCACAAACAAAGGATAGAGTAGAGAAGTTTGGAACAATGGAGGACTACTTGGACAGAATGTGGTGATGTCAAGAATATCTTGGTTTGTTCTTTTTGCATACAAGACCTTAGAAAACACAAAAATTTGCATGCACTCTGCATTTCTTTTCTAGGGTCAATTTTGCCAATGTGAGATTGTAAAGGGTAAACCAAGTTTTAAAACTAATCAAGTCATAGGGCTAGGCTATGTTCAATTGCTTGGAAACTTAGTGGTAGGACTTGATCAAGATCCATGTGATTGTATAACTTAATAACTGCTATATTAAATTACTTAATATATAGCATTTAGCATTTAATATGAAATATAGCCTATAGTACCATCTATATAGAAGATTTCCTGGATGTGACTTTGTTGGATGCATGGCATATTGGCATGTGCTTGTAATTAAAGAAGCTAGCTTCAAAAGAGTTTGTGTAGATTCAATTCACTTTTTTATTATTGCTGACGCAATCTGGATCCAGAAGTTTATTAAATATAAACCTTTTTTAATTTGTTGGTCAACAAGCTTAGTAAATGTTTCATCTTTTACAAAAACCTATTAACAGCTTAAAGCAACACAGCTCTTTTATTCATTCTTAGTTGCTAGTTGCTACTTCCAAATGCCCAAACTAACACAAGAAACTTAGAAAGAAAGAACGCTCTGTTATAAAAAATGATGATGATATTTTTATTTCAGTTAGGTCCTTTTTCTCTTATAAGCTATTTTTTTTTCTACAAGGAGAAATTAAAAGTCAATCAAAATCAGCATAAAAAACCCTGAAAAATTAATTGATGTCACAGTTTGATCCACTCGGAACCGTCGATGAAGGTCATTGAGATAAATGGCTTTGCTTCCTCGTCGGTGAGCTCCCGGGACCACGACACTCGTCCGGCATAGTTCGACCCGGGCCCGCTGCATTTGTATTGTCCGTAAAACACCGTCCTGTGATTATTTCAAGTGTGTAAATACAAAATAAATTTCTCTCCATAAAACATTTAGCTTGATATAAATTAAAATTGCTAGTAGATGTGCAAGTGATTGAATTTTTCAAATCAAGAAATATGGGTACTTTTCCTGACTGGTACACTCTGAAATAAGGTATGGCTGTTTTACTGGTACATAACATTGGTGAAATGGTGAAGTTTGCACAATTACATTAACAGAGCCTTGGGAAACTGAGAAGCAGAGAATAACTGTGACATTAAAAAAAATAGGTGGTCAAGTTTGAATTTTTATATTTCAATTTTGGAAGTTGAATCATTCATGATTTCCAAATTTTGAATTCACAGTTGGCCGAGAAAAACTGATGATACTACATGAATGGTATGAATGCAAATCACGTGTGACATGACAAGCTACATATCATAGCCTTATGATGCCTACTAGAAAGAAATCATGGATCATGGCCACCTCACCAAACAATAGTAAATGCATCTATGTTATTTCATGTACTTTCAACTCATCTAAGTTTTGGCCTTACCTATTTCTGTTTCTTATAGCGGCCTCAGCCTGTATCTGTCTGTTCATAAATCATAACCTTTTTGTTTTATTTTATGATTAGGAATTAGGATGAGATGAGAATGAGGAGAGCAGCTTGGGTCCGATGGGCATCTTTTTGTTTTATTTTATGATAGGAATTAGGATGAGATGAGAATGAGGAGAGCAGCTTGGGTCCGATGCCCATCGAACCTAAAGTGGGTTCGATGGGCTTGATGACCGTCCGATCTGCTTTAAGATGCACGTCAGAACTTTCACATCTGTTTTAATTTACGTGAGCACGAATCTTGAAGAATATCGGACGGTCATCGAGCCCATCGAACCCACTTTGGGTCCGATGGGCATCGGACCCAAGCTGCTCTCGAGAATGAGATGCATTAAAACCCAAACTGAAAATAACATAGTTATTTGAAATTGAAAACTTTTTAGTTATTTGAAACTGAAAACTTTTTAGTTATTTGAAATTGAAATTGTCACTTAATGACAAATAAAATTTCACATTGTACTAAATTTAATATGCAATCTATCTTAATTTAAAAAATAAACACACATAATTTTCACATTTTGGCTTTTCAATTTTCATGAGTTTTGACATCATTTTCAGATAAATTTATTGTGGATATGGCTTGTCACTTTTTTCTGTGTACAATTTGGTAAAATATTACACTTTTAACCCTGCTTTTTTTGTTGTTGGTAACTTAAAAAACCAATCTTTTTCAAGTAAATAATTAATACTTGGCGTTATTTATTACCTACCGAATGGTTATGAATTCATGATTAATTTTGGGAAATAGCCATTTTTATTTTATTGGTTTCCCATTACAGCCTGTTTTTGTGAAATAAAATTTCAATAACACCCTCTACCTAACTTTGACCAACAAGTAAATATTTAATGGTAGGTTATAAGACATAAATCTCAGAGCAAATTCAGTGATTTTTTTTTTAACCTGTTTAGATATATAATACAAACCTGGCTACTTGGATGTTAGATTTTTATTATGCCTGTAGGAAATGACAAAAAAAAAATGAGATGATAATTCAATTCTTGTCAGATTATAAACAAAATGCGAGTGACATTATTGAATTTTATCCCAAAAAATCACAACTCTGCATTGCTTCTGATTTATAAAAGAAATTACTTGTATTTCATAATTTTTGTAGAAAAAATATTAGGAGGGGAGACATGATGGTATTAAACAAATTCCAAGAAAATTAAATGATATGACACTTGGTACTTAAGGGGCCCAATTTGGAACAATTTTTTAGATGGGCCTCTACCAATTTCTTCAGACAAAAACCTTAAATTCAGGAAGCTTTATATCTCATTGGATTTCGGCCCAAATCTTGTTTCAGTTAAAAATATATAAATCAATCCGATTTACATTACCAAATTATTATGGCAGTTTAAAATTTCAAATATACAAGATTTTCCTAAATCAAGAGAGACAAGAAAAAAAAAAGTGTCTTAATTCCCACAGAACAAGCAATTTGTTTATGTATTTTTGGATGTCAATGTAAAAGGAGAATATTTGACATACTGTTTTAAAATTCATTAGTTTACCATGCAATATTTCTTGGATTCAAATCAGCTGAAATTTAAAATACATGAACAGTGTTCATGAAATTTCTAAAATTCTGAATTCAACCGTTCAACTTTTTCTGTGCACGCATCTCAAAACAGCTAATTTTTCTGTGCACGTGTCTCGAAACAGTTCAACAGCTGAATTCTGGATTTCAGAAATTTCAGAAACACTGTTCATGTATTGGAATTTCAGCAGATTTGGATCCCTATTTCTTAGGTGGAACAAATAAGGAAAGAAAAAAAAAAAAGAAGATGAAGAGAGGACTGACATCTCACGGTTGGGATCGCCCCAGTTGTACCATCCACGTGGAATGATGATGTTGTCCATGTATGTGTAGGCGAACACGACCCGCGAGAAGGTGCCCCACGCCCGACCCAAATAGAGCGCACCCGATCCGGTAACTTTGCAATTTACGAAAGAGAACCCCGTGTCCTCTAACATACTCATCCTGTTTTGCGCTGTCAAGGCTCCGTAGTTTTGGGCTATTGCATGAACATGGCATCCCTACATTACACAATCAACACATTTTCTTGTGAAAGTTGTACTAAATTTTTTTTAAATTGATTGAAGAATTTTGAGACTAGAACCGGAGGTTTTGTTGGAAGCTTATTAAATCCATTATTGGGCTTGATTAGGCCTAATTATCCGTACCCGACTCGTAATCTTTGTTCTTTTTGGGCTTCTTATAGCCCAATAAATCTGAGCGAGGCATCCTTCCCTTCCCTTCCCGCATATCTTCCACTTATTTTCAGATTAACCCCGCTTTTTACTATAATTTACGAATTTGCTCCACATTTCTCAAACTAGGGACTGACTCTCAGATAAATTTATATGAGATACATGTACCCAATTGAAAATTCTATAAATTAAGGGATTAATTTGGAAAACCCCAACAAAAATGAACTTATTTTAATTCAGGCATGAAAGTGTCAAATCTCACGAGAAAGCACAGAGGCAGTGCATGCGCAACAGGCAACAGCACAAGTCTTTATTTATTGGCAAATTCTTCTATGGGCATAAGGACCTATTTGTAAAATGAGCATATTTCATTTTCAAAGTTCAAACAGTCGATCCGACCGTTCAACATTTTCTTCATATTACAATGTACTTGGAGGTCAAATTTTACAATTTTTTGAATTTTTTTACTATTTATTAAGACGGGTACAAAATTCAATGGTCTAAATTTGACTAGTTTTGTAAAATACTTAATAAATAGTAAAACAAATCCAAAAAATGTAAAATTTGACCTCCAAGTACATTGTAATATGGAGAAAATGTTGAACGGTCGGATCGACTGTTTGAACTTTGAAAATGAAAATATACTCATTTTACAAATAGGTCCTTATGCCCATAGAAGCATCCCTCTTATTTATTTGTTGGTTTCTTTATTTTGGAAGTAAATGCATTGCCTTCTGTGTGCATTGGGCATATTGTGAAAGAATATTTGTAAATCAATTATTGACACAAATTTGTAAAGATGGAATCATGCATATATATATGCAATCAACTGGTTTTCCTTTTTGTTTGCAAGTGCTTGAATTGTTTAAAGAGGGAGATGGCACCAAATTGAATGGACAGTGTATAGGAAGGCACCTCTAGGCTACATGCTTTGTAGAGAAACGACAAGCAGCTCTCTTTTGCCTACAAAACATTGCCATGCGCTCCGCCATAAAAAATTTGGATTTTAAAATGAATTATTCTAATTTTAAAATGTTCATGTTTGATACTATATGGAAGGGTGACCCCACCTGGCTTAACAAAAGAAATATATATATTTTTTATTTTGCTATGATAGTTTGGAAAAAAAAATATATAAAATTATGCTTGTTATTTGAAAAAAAATGTAAAATTATGTTTCACTCTTAAAATTAGAATATATTTTTGTTTCACTATAAAACTTTCCATAGTGAAAATGTGAAGCATTTGAGATGAAAATGTTGGAAAAATTAAATACTTAACTCTAAAATTTAAATTATCTCACTCTACTCCTATTTGATAAGACCAGTTCTAGTGCCTTAAAAATGTCAAATTAATTTTACTTTCAGTAATTTACTTGCCACGAGGATAAAATTTTGAAGTAATAGGGTTGGGCTTCATACTAAAATCAGCTTGGTCCCCAAAACTTGTTTAAAATGATAGGTCTTAATTATATTGTAAATAAGTAAAACATAGGGTGCAGTATGCAAAAACAGAACTTACTATTAACCCATAAATTATCTAATTGTTTTTTCTCCTGGACACAAGCCCATGATGAATTTTCTCATTATAGGTTTATGTGTGGATCTATATTCCTTTTTTAAATTAAATGAAAACTATAAAAATTCTGACTCAAACATTCCAATCACCTGCTGCCAGAATGCATATATCTTCTTTTTCATAACAATCCAAAGACACCGTACATACACGGGATCATTCATCTATAGAGAGAGAATCTACAGAGAGAGAGAGAGAGAGAATTTTTTTTTTTTTTTTGGGTGAGACACCAACAAGAGGCCGTGACCAACAGATCACTAGCTAAACTGGTGTCAGTGTGCTCCTCTCAAGTCTTAACAGAATCGTAAATTAAGGTTTGGTTGATTTGTTCATGCATGCGCCTAATTAAGAATCTATCTAGCTTGATTACAATTCAATCATGAAAATTATATAATTATTTTCTGAAGCTAGAACATAATAAATAGTTGTAATGTATGTCTTTCTGTAATAAAATGGCATGGCACAATAAAAAACAAGGCTAACCTCATAGAGGGAGAGAGCATTGCCAAAGATGAAATCCACAGAGCCCTCAATGTAGCAATCCTTGTAGTAATGCCTCCCGATGTGGTCGTAAAGCGTGTCTTGCGCTCCCAAAAATTTGCACCCGACAAACGCTGCAGTGTCCCCCGATACTCTCAGTGCCACCGCTTGCTTCCCCACTGATCCCGGTTTCGGCACTGGTGTTGTGTTCTACCAAAAACAAAAGAAAAGAAAAGAAAAAGGATTTGTTTAGAACTTATAAGATAATGATTAAATAATAATTTAAATGCTAACAGAGTAGACAATTAAGTTCACATGACATACATACATATTGTTTATCATTGCTGAAAAAGAGACTTGTCAGCTTGCACAATTTCAACCTCATTATTAATTTATTTTGTTGTTATATTATAACAGAACAAGAACAAAGGGTGGTGTTCTTAATTTGTAATTATGACTCATATCAGGGGTGGAAATGCAGTTTTCAACTAACAGCATTACAGTTGCTCTGTTTCAGGCATGCATAGCATAAACCACCTTGAATGTTATGTTCCTTGCAATGAAAAATGCTGAATTCACCGCAAATGTGGCCGAATTGAATGTACCAATCGGTTGGCCTCTCGACCCGAGTGTATTAGCCGTGTCGCCCCACTGTATAACCGTCTTATCCGCCCCTGCTCCTTGTATGGTTACAAATGCTCTCATTGCTGATACGCTCACTTTCTCTCTGCACCACAAAATGAAAACCAAATTTCATATTACAAAACAAACACATTAATTATATGCAACAACATATATACTATTTCTTTTGACTTACGTATATGTTCCGGCATTGACCTTGATCACAACTCTAACTAGGTTAATCAATGGCAATGAATCAAGTGCCGCTTGAATTGAGGTGAAATCCCCGGCAGCCGGGTTCTTGTCGACCGTTATCGAGTAAGAAGGGAACAGTTTGTTGAGTGCTTGTTTGTAGATGCTATGATCGAGGCCACCGATAAACTGGACCCACTTCAGGAATCGTTTCTCTATCAATTGGGCCCGCGTAGAATTCTCTGGTAACGGGTTGATTGGCACGTGCCGGCCCGGCCGAAGCCCCTTCGTGTGGCACATAACTTGTGTTGTGGAGTTGATGATCACAAGGATTGTGCAGAGAAGTGTTATGGAGATCAAGGATTGGTACCTGGCCATTGTTAGAAGAAGCTTAGAATAACTACAAATGCAAATTGCTTTGTGATGGAATGAATGTTGGTGCTTTTAGAGAGGGAGAGAGAGGAGAAGAGAGGTTTTAAGGAGGTTCACGGGTTTTTCTACTGGATTTCACTTTTCACACAGGAGCTGGACTACCAGAGATAATCGGATCGCAAAGTTGTGTACTAATGGTCGAGGGAATGGATCCGATAACTTGAGTGCCCGATATTGGTTCAGATGTAATAATGCCCCTGTAGCCATTTGTGATGGGGAAACTGGCGAATGGCGAACTTATTGCTATTTATTTCCATAATAATGTATTATTGACTATTCAAGTAGCGTAGAAAGAATAAAGTAATGCTTGATATAATGTATATCATGTCAACTAGGGGTGTCAATGCGTACGATACGGATAGGGTGGAAGCATTTTCATACCCATACTACTAAGAATTGACCTTATTCATACTTTAACCATATCCATTAAAAATTGACTTTACTCTACCCTACCTTTACCCGTTAAAATTATCAGGTAACGAAACAGTAGCAGTTGAAAACGAATAATACTAATATAATAATTAGTTTTATTATATTTTACAAATTGAACATAAAAAATCATTGATATCACACATATACAATCACATTGCTAATAAAAAAATGTGCAATCAATTTCAACTAAATTTTTTTTTATAAAGCAAGAAAATTCAAAAACACAATATCTCTTTGGATAAATTTTATTATTTAACTAAATAACAAAACGTACAAATAAAAGTAATATGTTTAATATTTTTTATAATAAAACACTAAATAACAGAAGTCCATCACTAATTATTGCTCAAACTATATTATATGAAATATTTCACAAATAAATTTCATTATCACTAATTATTACTCAAACATTATTATAAAATTTTATTTTATACAATTACCCTATAGGGTAACGGGTACGAAATAAACTTTATCCGTACCCTTACCCGTTTAGCTAACGAAACAAAATCCTTACCCATATTCATACCCAATAAGCTAACAAACTAAACATTACCTATACCCGCCTTATCGAATACGGTACGGATAGAATAAACGGTTAAAAGGGTATCATTGACACCAGGGGCGGATCCAGGATTTTTGTCAAGGTAGGGCACTAATCGGGTTCAAATAGCTAATCGGGTTCAAACCCATTAATTTGTCGGGTACACAATTGCAACTCAATCCCTATAACTATGTTTATTATAAAATCTGTTATAATTATAAAATCGATTGACACAGAATTGAAATATTTTTCCGAATTAATTAAAAATTCGTTTGGCACAATTCAAAGTGGGACTGTTCTTAGCCAATTAGCAAATCAAAGTCAAAGCTTAAGATAAAAATTTAACCGAAATATAAGTGATGAATAATAAAAGGCACAAAAAGTTCGGCCGACCCATCTCCTTAGATTGTAATAATAGGTCCTACTGTCAGACATTTCTTATTCTCTTGTTCTTTTTCATTATATTTTCGAAATAGAGTATTGCAAATCCGAGAAAAATGACATATGCAGAATTAACCAAAACTCAAAAGAAATCGGTTCAAGAATTGACCAAAACTAAAAAAAGGAACTAACTCGGACCAGGGGTAGGCACTACATCAGATCAGAAATAGGCACATTAAATAATTAGTACTGGATCGGAATAAAAAATTTAAATCCAGAAATAGACACTTGCCTACCCCAATCTCTATGTGGATGGATCCGCCAGTGATTAACACCCCTAATGTCAACTGTCTAGTTTCTCTCCGCATTAATTATATAACAAAAAAGATTGCAAAACGCTATTTTAAAATAAGACACGTACATAGAATTATTAATTGTTATGATTTTGCATTAGAAAATAATACTGAAATAAACCTAATACAATATACATTTAGTTTGTTTTGCACATAAATATACTTGTATGTTTTGTTGTTATCATAAAATGTACAAAAATCACAATGAATTCATCGTATTTTAGTACTTATATAAGAAAGTATATGGTGTTATTTACAATATTCATTAATAAGTACTCCATTTATTTTCTAACATTATTACAATTATTTTAGTTTCTTATGATCAAATAAGTCATTGTTAATAAGTGTTAGACATTACAAACAAAAGTTGGTATAATCCCCCATGTCATCTGAAAGCAATTTGTCGATATTAGTGTCTTATTTTTATCAATAAAATCACAATTCAATTATTTCTCTTTTCAAAAGATCACACCATTAACTTGTTGGTTTTTCAGGCTGTGAACAATACAATTCTTTTCCTTGTAATTCTTTTCAGAAATTTTGATTTTCACCACGGCCGCATCGGCATTCTGCGGACCCAAATGCTAGAGACCACATAGGCATTCTGCGGACCCATTTTTGTTTTATTGAGGCACCAGTGAGATATCTCAAATTTTTTGATTTTCTTGGAATGTGTCCCACACATAAATGTGAGATATCTCAAAGTTTGAAAAAAAAAAAAAATGGGTCCGCAGAATGGTTCTGCGGACTCATTTAAGGGTCCGCATTGGCATTCTGCGGCTCCGCTGAAATGGGTCCGCAGAATGCCGGTGCGGCCGTGGTAAAAATTGAAATTCTCATAAACAATGGCTATTTGATTTATTTATTTTTTAACTATGTTATAAATAAAAATTTCAGAATTCTTTTGTTGGTTTTTCAGGCTGGGAACAATACAATAATTGCTTCACCTAAGACTACATCTACTGGAACAACACATAATCTCTAGTGATATAACCGTCTCTTTCTGGTAGGTGGATTAGGCTTAGGCTTAGGCTTTGAGCGAGAGAATCAGCACCTTTGGCCTAATATTTTCTCGCATTTATTTCTGGTACCGCTAGCTCTGTTCTCTGGTATTTCTCGTGCTTGTTTTATCTTTTTATATTCTCTCAAGTTAAGATAACTGTTATTCGGTTAGTCGGTTAATCGTTAATTCTACATTTGTTTGCTTAGAGAATTCAATCCTCTGGTGCATGAGCATGCGTATCTGTACCTGACTCATCAGTATGCTGGTATTATTTAGATTGCGTAAATAACTAAATATAGACTTCCTTTTAATAGAAGTACATATGTGAATAGATATTATTTCAAAAAATATATTCGCATTCACGGTTTCGGTTTTCTTTTTGTTGCTGGCGCTGGCGCCTTCTTGTTCCTGTTTCTTGTTTGTTCCTTCTACCCGTGACACCTCTCTCTCTCTCTCTCTCTCTCTCTCACCCACCCACACACACACACAAATGAAATGAATGTAGGAAGGAATTCATAGGGGGGCATTCCCTGTTATATCTTTGGCAGAGAATGGCATAATGCCAGCAGTACAAAGTACAAAAACAGATCAATTTGGTGCTAACGGGTTTGGTTTATATCTCCTCTAATGTTTCCAAACCCGGATCCAGAACCAGATGTCAGTTTTTTTTTTTTTTTTTTGCAAAAAGGCACCTAAAAATATAAAAATAAAATTTGTCGCCACTTCATTGAGAGAAATTTTACAAAATGCCCTTCGTTTTCAAATGTTAAAACAAAACCCTGTCTACATTTTTCAACAAAATGTTCTTATGAATTCCATGAACTTGATTTTACCCCTCCATCCCCATTTTTTTTTTTCCTTCCCACTCATTTAGGGCCTGTTCGGCTACCAAGCGGGAACGGGAATGAGTTTGAGTTTGGGTCCAATTTGAATGGCCGAAACACTGTGCGCGTGGGAAAAAAAAAATTCACACTGAGTGAATTTTTTTTTTCCCACAGGAACAGTGGCAGCCGAACAGGCCCTTAGTTCCACAGGACCACATCTTCATACTGTTATAGTTTTAATTTTCAATTTTACAATAAAACCATTATAATTTCAACATTACATTTTAAAAAAATTAAGCTTTATATTAGAAATTATTTGTACCTCTCAAATATTGAATAATCTGTAATTACTTCAAATTCAAATTTGAAATGTCAAATCGTGTTTCTGTAAATTAAAGAAAAATACTAATTTAAAATTAGATTTATGGAAATAGATAATTAGAAAAGGCAATTTTAAAAGTACATAAATTTAGAAATAAAATTGGAGTATTAAGAACTTTGAATTTCCTAAATATCACTATAAACTGATTGAATTCTAGAAACATTATTATCAGTTTCACAAATTTACAAAATTCAAAATATTATATTTAAAATTTAAAATTTCAAAATATAAAGACAAAAAGTTTATGAAAATAATGAAATTATATTTTCAAAATTGCGGATTAAGTTAGTTGAATTGTTAAACTAATAATTTTAACTGTGAAATATAACATAACTAAAAAGATGAATATTGAAAGATTTTATGTTTAGAATTCAATCAATATTTAATGATATTTAGGAAATTTAAAGTTCTTAATTCCCGTACAATATAATTTCTAAATTCTAATCGTTTGTACTTAAATTTGACTTTTGTAGTTATCTATTTCCATAAACTAAATTTAAAAATGAGTATATTTCAAATCAAAGTAATACAATCTTAAATATCTCATTTGAATTAAACTTAGCAATTACAGAATATTCAAATTTTGAGAAGTGCAAATTTAATAATTTGTGCTAGAAGTTATTGTAGAACGATCTATTTTGCATTATATTTTGTTTTAAAATATAATACTTCATACATAATATTCTTAACTTCAAAGCAAAATTTAACAAATAATGAACTATTGAAGATTATGAATTTGTTGTTACAAGATTAAAAATTTAGAGAGAAGTAACTTTTGTAAATGAAGGGAACTTTGTAAAATTTAAAGTATACTTCCAATGTTAGAGCATCTACATCCCTGGTATTATTAGAGTTTCTAATCTGATGTGGCAATTTCTAATTCAATTTCAGTGATGTGAGAGAGTTTCTTATTTAGAAATTATGCATGAAAGTTTCTTATTAAGAAATTGTTTATAAACTCTATGCTGGCCAAATGATTAACTCAAAATATTTTTTTTAGTTTATTGCTGACGTGGCTTAATAGAAACTTTAAAATTAATTTTTAGAGATGTAGATTTTAGAAACTTTTGAGACCTTAATTTCTAAAAAATAGTTAACAATTATTTAGAAACTCATTTGAGTTGCTGGGATGTAGATGCTCTTAGAAGTCTGTTGTACATATATAGCTTTTTATTTATGACTGAACTTATTTTTGGTTTGGATCATTGTAAGAAAGAAGAATAGTTAATTACTTAGGAAGAAAAATGCTGTCAAAAAATTCAACACAATAAGCTCTTTTGCTGCCACACCACATTATCTCATAACCAATAACCATTACTCATATTAATATTTTAGCAAAGAGCTCAATAACAGTTGAACCGGTATTTGATGATTTGAAAAAAGGTGGTCCATAAGGTCACTTATTCATTTAAAAAGAAAAAGGCAAAACATGAAAAAAAAGTATGAAGACTTTGATACAAATTTAAGAAATACTAAAAAAGTGGCATTGGAAGAAAAAGAATCATGGGAAGTTTATGGGTACAATAAATAGTTCATATCAGGGAAGAATCTTAGGCTCCTTTCTAATCCTTTCTAATCCTTTGTTTTTGCTTCTTTTTTTTCTTTTTTTTCTTTTTTTTTTTTTGCATCGTGTGAAGAATTTAGGAATTGAAAGAGAAATGAGAACGGTTAGGCCCTGTTTGGCTCTGTTAGCATGTGAGAAAAAAAATTCATTTCAACTTCGCGAAATCTGTTCCACGCGTACAGTAAATATCAGTTCAAAAATGTCATTTTTCTAGGCCCATTTCAATTCCCATAGGTGCGCCGAACATGCCCTTAAGGATATTCATGTCAGGGCGGATCTATAGCTAAGAATCCTTATCCTCTGAGGTACTTAACTCTCAACCGAACGATTAGAATTGGTACCTATTTAAATATAGGAGATCTATTTTGAGATTCGTGTCAAGTTAGAACTGACGACTCTGATCTAATTGTACTTGGTCAGATATTGCAGTGGACATGAATTTTTATAGTTAATGAGTGCTTAGTTATCTCTATAATTTTACACTTTTAATTATTTATAGTGGAATTTAATTGAATTTCTTCTTTTAATATATGGATCAGTCCTTTCATAAAAAACTAAATGCGTACTTGTAGTTTAGGGTTAGAATTACACTTCGCACAATCTGAATCGAAATTGGAATATGAATCGGTCACTTGACTGTAGAATCAGAATCGGATAAACCGTTCAAAATCAGCTAAATCAGATTAGAAAATCAGTTCAGCAATTAGTCTTAGAATATAGTATGCAACTCTGCATATATGCTAGTCAAGCTCCACTGGCCATTTTAGAAATTTGAAATTCGGTTAAGACTCGATTGACTCGATCGATTTTACACTGTTCAACTCGGTTTTTCATCTAAAACTCGCTATTCGTGAAACTCGATCTGGTTCGATTCCAATCTGACTCGGCCGAATTTGCAGACCATGGTTAGAATTTCACTATGTGATCTTGAGACTTTGGTTCAAATTTCACTTACTACATATTATGGGTTTTACGTTTCAATTCCTTCAATCTAAATTTTCTAATTCTGCTCCTGATTCATGCTTTTTTTTCTTGAATATGAAAAGAATTATGGTGAAACAAGGAACTTAATTTTAATCTGTAATGACTTATGACAGAGCCATAAAATTAGAAATTAAATTTGATTTTAGTCTAATTAGAAATCTGGTATTTAATCGTAAGTCTTTACCTATATACTGTAGTAGTGTATAATTGTTTCTGTTGTACCTAAATTATGGTCATAAAGAAAATGGTGTTTGCAACTTTCATACACAGTAATATAATATCATGATCAGACCTACCAACCTACCAGTGTTTGAGCAGAGAAATGCCATCGTCACAATCAACTATCTCAATCGCATGGCTCATATAAGTTAGACATCGTCATTGCTCAATACATATGCCATGCATGGGAATATTTTATAATTATAGAAAACAGGTACAACTTGCTATAGTGGGTTTGTTGGAACATTTTTAATTGGATCTTGCTAAGTGTTTACACTTGGCTTGATTGGAGCCTAGAAAAAGAAAATGCTAAAAATAAAAAGGGAAATCAGTTCTATATCTCAATTCAGAAAGGTCTGATTACTTTTTCAATAAAAGAAAATTTTAGTTTGTTTTATTTTATTTGGACGGTGAATTGTCTTATTCAATGCATAGTGGAACGGCTAAGCTTCCACTACATACACTTTAGTTTCATAATTGACATCACAAATAGGAAAATAAATCTGCTGTGATCAGGGTAGAGTCAGACTTTCAAGTTATAGGGTCAAACATGAATGAGAATCAGTCATATAAAATTTTCATGCTACGAATGGGGTCAATATTACTATATCTATAGCATTTTATCCTATACTATATAAAAAATCGTGTATAAGTACAAAAAATTTCAAAATAAATGGGGTCAATTGACCCCCATTCCTTGAACGTAGCTCCGTTTCTAGCTGTGATTCTCAGGGAACACAGGACCCTGCTATCTGATCTCAACTGTTGGTCTTTCTCGAGATGCGTGCATGGAAATTTACTTTTCGAGATCCGCGCACGGAAAAGTTTGAACAGTTGATCTCAGAATTTCAGGATCCTACGATCCCTCTTTGAATCGCAGTAGATTCGGACTCCAGAAATAGAAATAGGCATGCTATAAAAAATGAAGGTTGAAGACAATAATATGCTTTTATAGGAAATATTTGTAGATCAAGAATCTAACTATTTCTCATTAGAGAGCAGGGTGTTACTAAATAGTGCTTGAAAATAATGTTCATTTTTTATAATTTAGTTGGTCAAAATTGAATGAATTAGATTATTTTTCTGATCAGTGTCCGTTCTTGTTTTTTTTTTTTTCTCTCTCATTTGTCGAATTAAAAATGAACATCAAATTCAGCAATCAACTGTTACCTCGGAACTCTAGTACTATTTACTGTGTGAAATAAATATGCTCATGTCATCTGAAACTTATTAACTTGCTCTGTTCAACTATGCTATGAAGAACGGATATAAATTTTGAGATTCCTTTTGCTGTTATGTGCCCGGATTCTTACATTAATAAAAAGAGAAAAGAGATTTGAAGGTGAGGGGTTGAAGAATTTCATCAAAATTATTACACAATCCTCACCTTGTTTCTCCTCTGCACAGTAATTATTCACTTTTCGATTTCTCCCTTCTGAAGGAATACGTATCCTCTGCATTAACGCACCGTTTGAGTTAATTTATCAAATGTTACCTCTTAACTCTACTACTATTTACTGTGTGAAATAAATATTCTGATGTCATCTGAAACTTATTAACTTGCTCTGTTCAACTTATGCCGATTTCTCTCTTCTAGAGTAGGTGAATTCGCACTTGACAGGGCAGTCTGGCGACATCTTTCCTCCGCACAGTGTTTTTCTCTTTTTCTTCCTTCACGTACCCCCAATTGGAGTAGACCCTTAGATATAACTCACATTTTGAGTTTAGATCCTGACGATTCAATCATAATTCAGGTCAATCTATTCTGAAATGAAATGTACATAATCTCTTTAATATTCCCACCAAAGCAGATCGGACGGTCCGGATGTAAACTCAAAATTTGACTTACCTTAGGTGATTTGAATTATGTATGTTATTAGTAGGGGTGCAAACAGATCAGATATTATCCGTATTCGTATGAAAACAGATCGGATATTATTCGTATGTATACAGATATCTAATATTCGAATATTTGCGCATATAGGGATACAAATATGATTTTAAATTTTAATTATCCGTATATAAATAGTAGATATATACTATATAATTTAATATATATTTTAAAAATATTGATGTATATATCTACGGATATCCAATATCCGTTCCGTATCTACACATATCCGTCTAATATTCAATTCGTATCCATATCCAAAAAAATAAAAAGAGATAGGATTTTACCACTATCGATCCGTATTCGATCCGTTTGCACCCCTACTTATTGGAGTCTATAAACAGCAAAGAGTATGAATTATCTCCGTATAAATCGGATTGATAGGTTCTTTCTGTTGTTTTGATCGAAATGAGCCCACTGTTGGCTCAATTAGGCCCATAAGTCCTGGGCCTATCAAATCCCTAATAAGGCCTTTCTGGAAGCGCCAGACCAATATTTGATATATGATATGTTTGAAGGGCAAATGAGGTTAATGAGGTTGCGCGCTAATCTGAAATGTAAGAGGTCTCTTTAATATTTGTATGCATTTTGATCGGATGGTGGGGATCTAAACGAAAATACTATGCAACCTTAGGTGACATGAATTCGTTTGAAGATGGGTTTTTTCTGTTGTTTCAGAATTTTGTGAAATTTGGATGATGTATTGATTGTTAGTTATCACTGTTGCTTGGTAAGGTTTTATATTGTAGTACGAACGCGTATCCTCTGCATTAATTCAAAAGAGAATCTTTTAAGTTAATGAATCTCATCGTCTGATTTTAAACGGAGACAATTCAGCTCTTGCTATAACATAGGGAGTCTTTCAATATTATTATGGATCTAATTTGCACAAATCTTAAAATAAATCGGACAGTTGAGATTCATTAACTCAAAAGAGAATATTTTGAGTTAATGCAATATTATTATGGATCTAATTTGCACAAATTTTAAAATAAATCAGACAGTTGAGATTCATTGACTCAAAATAGAATATTTTGAGTTAATGCAGAGGATACGAATTCATTGTAGTACCCAGTAATTCTAGGTAAACCGTGGGATCTTGTTGTTGGGTTATCGCTTTGTATCATAATTTGTAAGATTTTTGTTTTAATAAAATCTTTTAAGTTAATGAATCTCATCGTCTGATTTTAAACGGAGACAATTCAGCTCTTGCTATAACATAGGGAGTCTTTCAATATTATTATGGATCTAATTTGCACAAATCTTAAAATAAATCGGACAGTTGAGATTCATTAACTCAAAAGAGAATATTTTGAGTTAATGCAATATTATTATGGATCTAATTTGCACAAATTTTAAAATAAATCAGACAGTTGAGATTCATTGACTCAAAATAGAATATTTTGAGTTAATGCAGAGGATACGAATTCATTGTAGTACCCAGTAATTCTAGGTAAACCGTGGGATCTTGTTGTTGGGTTATCGCTTTGTATCATAATTTGTAAGATTTTTGTTTTAATAAAACGTAGGGTGTATTCACTTTATGGATTCGTATCCTCCCAGTAGCTCGATCGTGACTCGCATCTGATTTGCCCGCTAACAACTCGTTTTGTTACTAGATCGAGTTGTTAATTAACAAGCCAGCTCGTCACTAGTTCGGTTCAGAATTAACGAGTTCAAGCTGTGGTCTAGCTTGCTCGCCAGTTCGTGAGATAGCTCGGCTAGACATCAATTTGTGAATTGGTATAAATGTGTGTGCATTTTATAATGTCCAGCTCGGTTCAACTCGGTCAAGTTCAGTTCAAAAAGTTTGTAGAATTTATTTTTTTGTTAAAACAAGATCCAGCCAGACCCAGCGAATCAGCTCGTTAGCTTGCGAGCTAGCTTGGTCCAGCTCGTGACGATTTCAAGCTGAGATTTCAGCTCGAACCCCTAAAGTCAGGTCGCTTGAGACTCGGACGAGCCAACTCGTGACAAGTTCAGGCTGGGCCCAGCTCGTTGCCACCCCTACCTCCAGATACCATAGAAGATGTCTCTCACTTTACGGTTTGAGATTAACTCTCAGACGCTTTGGGATTCGGGCTAGCGCAGAAGCAGTATTATTGGAATTCACATCCTCCCTAGTACCGTAATAGGGAATCTTTTACCGTTATTGGATCTGGACTGTTCTTGTTAACTTGGCACGAATCTCAAAGCCTAATAATACTGCCCATGTGCTAGCCCGAATCTCAAAGCGACTGAGAGTTAATCTCAATCCGTAAGGTGAAGAGAATCTTTTACAGTAATGAAGAGGATACTTGTTTGTATTATTGGGCATTGAGATTCGTGCACAGTGAAAAAGAACGGTCCAGACTCACTAATTGTAAAAGATTCCCTCGTCAGGTACCTGGGAGAATGTGAATTCCTGCCAAGACAACTCGAATTCGCATCCTCTGCATTAGGGGTGAGTAAATTGCTCATAACTCATAACTCGCTCGCTAAATGCTCATTAACAACTCGCTCATTAACTTAATGAGCGGAGCATGAGCATACCTCAACTCGCTCATAACTCACTCATTAAGAACTGAGTTACATAAGTCCTGCCACATCTAATCCACTTATCTAATAGCTGTTAGTATATTCAAAAAAATAATATTAAGAATTTGCAAATTTTTCTAAAACAAGCAGAATTACAATTCTCATTCAATGCACTATTTCTTAATTTTCTTTGGTTTCGGGCCATACTCATCAATACACTAGTCTCAAAATATAACCTAAAATTTAATCACAAAAAATTTGATCATTAATACACTGTTCTGGATTGTACAGTTCTGAATTTGTATATTTGTATATTTCTAAATTGTACATTTTTATTATTGTTTTGATAATGGAAATTTGTAGGTATGTGACAAGGAGATAATTTTGAGTATGTGACATGTATGGCTATGAAAACGACAAAAAGATAGTTGTTTGATTTTGTTAAATTTGATTATGAATAAATTTTTGTTAAATTATGTACTTTTTAATTATGTTGGATTATGACAATTTGTTAAATTCTTTTTTTTGATTTTTTTTTTTTGAAATCTTACCAGAGGCTGACAAGTGCTAGATTGATTATAATAAGAAACAGAGCATTACAACTGGGGCCTATGCCAGACTCGGCATGTTTATAATCCCCGACCATCAAATCAGTTTTAAAGGAACAAAATAACTAATGTAAACAAAGAGTAGACAAACTAAGCTAAGCTAAATAAGCTATGTGATACGCATTAAATCTAAATGTAAACTTCTTCATCAAAGAGAACTCCCAATGAATGAGGCATATTTGTTAGCAATGTTTGAGCCACATGTTCATCTCTTGCAAGCATCTTCCAGCTAAGGCCTCCGGATTTAAGCGCTGATGTCGAAAAATGACCGCATTACGCTGCTTCCAGATTCCCCATGCAACAGCGATAAATCTTTGTAGCCACTGCTTGTATGAAATGTCCGATTGTCCCCGGATTCGGGTCCATGATGTTGTCCATATGTCCTCCACAGTCATAGCCGGGGTCATCAGCCCCATGCCCGTCCGTCTGGAGATCTCAAACCACACTTGTACAGCATAAGGACAGAGATATAGTAAATGCATGCAAGATTCTACAGGGCAATTGGAGCAGAGTACACAGTATGTTGGGACCTGTATGCGCCTTTTGCGAAGGTTATCTCTTGTCAGCAGCTTATTGTGGAGCACCATGTATATGAACATCTTTACTGAGGCCGGAACCTTAGCCCTCCATATTTTGTTGAAGTGCCATTTCGTTCGGCCTCCCTCGCTGAGCGTCTTATATGAAGATTTGGCCGAGTAGTGTCCGAAGGTTTCCCATTTCCATTCTATAAATGAAAATTAGTTTTTTGTTAAATTTGATTATCAACATGCTCATTAACAACTCGCTCTAACTCGCTCATTAAGCTAATGACCCAAGCATGAGCATACCCCAACTCGCTCACGCTCGCTCATTAATCACCCCTACTCTGCATTAACTCAAAAAAGAATCTTTTGAGTTAATGTATCTGTACCGTCAGATTAGCTTTAAGATTCGTGTCTATCAAATCTACACTAATATTAAAGGGCTCTCTGCTTTTATAGGCGGTGCCTGATTGGCTCCGTTTAAAATCAGATGGTCGAGACAACCCATCATATTTATCGCTTTCTTTCTCCTGTTGTTACTCGGGGTTCAAATCTGTCGCTCGGAATATGCGCTCCAGATTGTCGCAGATTCCATTCGGACGGTCCCGATGTAAAACAAAAAATTAAGTTACTGGATCCGTCGACATTTTTATTAATATCCAAAGATAATTACAAATTAATGGTTTTACCCAGGATTGCTGACTTTTGCCAAAAATGTCCAAACCAAAAATGGCCGGTTTCCTCTTTTTTCTTATTTATTTTTTATTTTTTTAGAGACACTATGAAGAGCATGATAATGAAATTTAACACTGAAAATTCGAATTTTTTGTTTAAATTATTTGTTAGATTACTTTTATTTATTTATAATTAGTATATTTATACTAAAATACGCTAAATTACTTGAAATTATGTTGAATTACACTATATTACAATAACTAACGTTGAATTACACTAAATTATATTAAATTACGCTAAATTACAATAATTTTGCTAATTATGCTGAAATACGATAAATTATGCTAAACTACGCAAAATTACGCTAAAGTAGACCGATTTTGTGTCATCTTTCATGAATCATAAAAAATAGTAAAAAAATTCCGAAAATAGTAAAACTTGGTATTTCTACAAGTTCATTACGTAACTAATTTACTGAGATACTTAGATTGAATAATAGAAATGAAAATCTTAATCGGAAACTTCAACTCAAGTTTTGAGGCTCTTCCCTTAGTTTTTTGGCAATTTTGAAATTTGAAATTTGGCATAGCTAGCACGAACGCATGCGTGTTTTCTCAAGCTTTCCGAAAAGTGGTCATTTGCTGAAATCGGACACTCGAGCGCCGTTTTATGGCTGTTTGAAGTTTCGTCATCGTTTTTCGCCTTTTCAGTGAAGATATCATCCCTATTTATATGTAATTTAGCGTAATTTACCGTATTTTAGCGTAATGTAGCGCAATTTAACGTAATATAGTATAATTCAACATAATTTTAAGTAATTTAGTGTATTTTAGTATAAATATGCTAATTATACATCAAAAGAAGTAATCTAACAAAAAAATTAAACAAAAAATTTAAATTTTCAGTATTATATTTCATTATCTTGCTCTTCATAGTGTAAAAATAAAATAAAATAAGAAAACCGATCATAAAATGGGCAGTTTGAATATTTTTAACAAAAGTCGGCAATTCCAAGTATAAATATGCTAATTATACATCAAAAGAAGTAATCTAACAAATAATTTAAACAAAAAATACAAATTTTCAGTATTATATTTCATTATCTTGCTCTTTACGGTGTTAAAAAAAAAAATGAAAAAACTAGCTATAAAATAGCCGGTTTGAATATTTTTAGCAAAAAAGTCGGCAATCTGGGTAAAACCATTAATTTGTAATTAACTTTGGATATTAATAAAAATGTCGGCTGGATGACTCTGAATTCGTTTGCTACTCTGTGAGTGATCACTCACTATCGTTGGTTGATCATCTTCTCTTCTCTCCATCAAATTCTCATATCAAATGAAACCATATCGCAATCCAACCGCCTCGACACCTCTCCTCCTCCTCTGCTTCTTCGCTCTATACCTACTAACCACCATCAGCCCCGCTCTCCTCACCACCACCTCCCCATCCCCGTACCACTCCCTCTTCCTCTCTCTCTCCTCCAACTCCTCGTCCTCCTCCCACCTCCGCCGCCTCACCCGCCTCCCCCACATCTCCTCCTCCGAGGCCAATTCTCTCGCCGCCTCTTACGTTCTCTCTTCCTTTCCCTTCCCTTCCCACTCTACTTCCTACTCTGTCCTCCTCTCCTTCCCTCTCCATCGATCACTTTCCCTCCTCTCGCCTTCCTCCCCTCCAGTCCATTTCTCCTTGACCCAGATACCCTCCCCTTCTGACCCATCTTCCTCTGTTGCTTCCCTTGCGGTCCCCACTTTCCACGCCTATGCCCACTCTGGCGTTGTCGCTGCTCCTCTCACCTACGCCTACTATGGCCGAGCCGAGGACTTTGATACGTTGCAGTCTCTCGGCATCAATGTGACAGGTACGGTGGTGTTGGCCCGGTACGGCATGATATTTAGGGGTGATATCGTGAAAAATGCACAGGATGCCGGGGCAGCGGCGGTGTTGGTGTACAGTGATTATGAGGATTATGCAAAGGGGGATACTTTCCCTGCCGGGCAATGGTTGCCCGAGACAGGGGTCCAGGTGGGGTCCACTCTCAGGGTCCAAGGTGACCCCACCACACCAGGCTGGTCATGTCGGGCTGGTGAAGAGGAGTGCGAGAGGGTTGATAAAGAGGAGATAGTGAGAAAGGGGTTCATGCCGGGTGTACCGTCTCTGCCAATATCTGGCAAAGATGGGGAGGAGTTACATAAGGCGATGGGGGGACAGGTGGCGCCTGATAATTGGCAGGGACGAGAGGGGACCCCGGTTTACCACCTTGGGCCAGGTCCTGGGGTTGTAAACTTGACTTACATGGTCAGTCATTCTCAACCGAGTTATATGGAAATAATATAATTAGTATCTGTTTAATTAATCATTTTGCTGGATATGTGACAGGGTAATGAGACCTTGAGGACAATTCAAAATGTGTTTGCTGTCATAGAAGGAAAAGAGGAGCCAGATCGGTAAGTTTTTTATCAGTTTGGATTGAACTCCAATGTTCCTTTCGTATCTATGTGATTTTAAAATAGATTCCAAGTACAAATCAATTAACCGTCAGTCTTAATTTATATGCTACAGATACGTCTTGCTAGGAAACCATCGTGATGCTTGGACATTTGGGGCTGTAGATCCAAATAGTGGTACTGCAGCTTTGCTTGAGGTACATTAGTGACCCAATTATGTGTAAATTAAATCCAATTTCTCAATTAAAGTCCAATTAAATCCAATTAAATCCAACTTTGACCCACTTAAGCTTCAATATATGGTAAATTGCTGACATCGTGGAAACTATGAATAAGATAGTGCAACCAATCTCAATTTTGTGCCGGCAAAATTCAAATGTCTTTTACCAACTCTCTAGGTAAACAGATGAACATGGATGGAAGAATTTACCTGAAATTTAATATCTTTTAATACTTTACAGGGGTATATGTTCTCATTAATATATATAGTCATATGTTTACAAGAAGACAAACGATGTCGTAGTTGCATGTAAAAGTTAACAGAGACTACTACCTACTAGCATCATTTAATTGGACTTAAGTGAGAATCAAGTATAAGATATTTATATTATTCTAATAATTTGCAGTTAGCTGAAAGGTTGTCTGAGCTACAAAAGAAGGGTTGGAGGCCTAGGCGAACAATAATTTTGTGTAATTGGGATGCTGAAGAGTATGGCTTGGTCTCTCTCTCACTCTCTCCCTCTTTCTCCATATACATGCACAAAGACACATACGCACCGTCACACAATCAAACAAACAATTGTGCATATTTTTTATTTTGTTATTTTTTTAGTGAAGGTTGGAGGTCATGTTAAGGAATATTTGTGCATAGTTAAATAATACAAAGCATTTACTGCAGATAGGATCAACAGAATGGGTCGAAGAGAACAGAGAGATACTGACATCACGGGCTGTCGCATATCTCAATGTGGATTCAGCTGTTCATGGTCCGGGATTTCGAGCATCTGCAACTCCCCAGCTTGATTCCTTGCTTATAGAAGCGAGTAAAATGGTAATTAAGTTTTTATACTTGAAAATTTAAAGTTTCTAAAGAATGTAACAAAAATCATTATCAATTATTGTTTTGTGAAGGTGAAAGATCCTGACAATCCATCTCAGACAATATACGACTCGTGGATCTCATCTAGTGACTCTGGTTCAGTAAGTTGTTGAATTTGTTTATTTGATGCTTCTACATAGCTTATTATTAATTTCTGACTATGGAAATTTGTTGAATACAGGTTGGGCGATTAGGCGGTGCAGGCTCTGATCATGCAGCTTTTGTACAACACATAGGCGTTCCTTCTGTGGATATGTCCTTTGGACATGGTAATGTAATTTCTATTCATAAATTTTTTTTTTTTTTTTTTTAAGATTTTTATTTGTGACCTACAACAAGCTTTTGTTGGTATGTCTTGTAGGACACCCAGTATATCACTCAATATTTGATGACTACTTATGGATGGAGAAATTTGGAGATCCCATGTTCCAGAGACATGTGGCAGGTACGGAGTCATATTTTTTTTTAACAACTTCCTCTTATGGCAGGTGCCCTTTTAATTTTTTTACTTGTGTACACCTGCACATGCACACACACTATGGCGCTATGTGAGCAACTTCTTTTTTCAATCTATTGATATTGTACTGCTGCTTCCATTTACAGGAAACCAAATAGTTCTTACATAGCATAATTTATCAAACACACTGTCATCCCCCTCCCCTTCTTCCCGTTGTCTAATTGCACTGCAAAGTCCTTAGAAAATTTCTTAAAGTATCAAACCTTTTATATTAAGACTGAATGCAGAACTTAAACTAACCACCAGAAAACAATAAGCAGATCATAAACAACATAAAAGTCTTTTCTGTTGGTTCAATGACATTTTTAAAACATGCTTAATTTGTATTTTGTCGAAATTTTAGTAATAGCCATGACATTTAGGTTGCAAATATCTCTTTTGACTTGGCAGCCTTGCCACCAGGATAATTATTGTCTATTTCGTATTGTGACAGCGGCAAGTATTTGGGGATTGGTTGCTTTAAGACTAGCAGATGATGAGATTTTACCATTTGACTATATCTCTTATGCCTCTGAGCTCAAGGTATTCTCTTGAAATAACTTATCATTCTTTGCTCCTGTGAGATTAAATGATTGAACAGGTCTAATTTCATATTTATATTCTTTTATTAAAAGAGGGGTGTAAATACCATAGAAGAAGAAGCAGCAGGGAACTTTGTCAGGTTCTCGCCATTGTACAAGTCAATAGAAGAATTCAGAACAGCAGCTACCAAAATAAATGATGATAAAAAGGTACTATTGATGAAATTATAAAAAACATCTTCATTTCAGCTGAAGCTTCATTTCATATTAATTTCGAGGTTTTTGAGGGGTATACATGAAATTCCCCTTATTTTTAATGCCCTGCAGGCTTTGGAAAGAAAATTATGGGGAGTTGCATTGAGAAAAGATCAATCTAAATTGAGAGAGCTTAATGATCGGCTAATGATGGCTGAACGAGCATTTATTGATGGACAGGGGCTCTCGGGGAGAGAATGGCATAAACATCTGGTACTGTCTCCATACTTGTATATATATATATACTTTTTTGTTTACAATTTCAAAAATTTTCATTGAAGTATGGAGACATTGTAAAAATCAATGCAACTCCCCATAATTTTCATTGAAGTACTTGGTTAAATAGAACTCAGAACTATGATTGTAAACATCTGGTACTGTCTCCATGATTGATTTTTACAATGTTTCTGAGAACAATTGGTAATCCATCACTTGAGAATCATCTACTTCTATTTAACCAAGTACTATGATTGATTTATTGTGATCATACATATGCAAAATGCCTGTTGCTCAGTGTTAACTGAATCACTATAATGTGGAAATCATCTTTTTGGTGTTGCTTATTTTATGGTCCATTTATGTTTGGTTTGGTTTTCCAATTGAGTTAGGAATTTGTAGGCTCAAAAATCCAAGAAAGGTTCCAAAGCACTTAGAAATTAGACCCTATGGTCATACCAGATAACACTATTAGTTGAAACTGTTTTGTGCTACTATGTAGGTATATGGAACTTCGAAAACCGATGATTATGGATCAAAATCATATCCTGGCATTAACGATGCCATTGGGGATGCCAAGAAGTCGAACTACTCGGACGCTTGGAGATCAGTGCAGCATGAGATATACAGAGCCGCAAGGGCTGTAAAGCAAGCATCATCGGTCCTCAATGGAGGCCTGACATGAAATATGCAGCATCTTGTAATTTATTTGATTGCGTGTTAAGGTGGGTTCTGCTTTACAAAAACAGAACACAACTAAGGGCCTGAGGCCCTTAATTTAAAAATAAATAAATAAATAAAACAAAAGAAAATGTAACGCAGGCCCAATAAAATGTATAATAAATGTAACTGGATACACTAGTTGGAATTTGTATATATTTGCTGGAGCCCATGGAAGAAACTGGAGCTTATAGCATAATGCACAGCATTGTAACAGTACAACTATAGAAAACTATAGAAAAGAACAATTTTGTAACAGCAAAAAAGAAAAGAAATAAACAACAGGCTGCAGTGTCTAATGTTAAAACCGGATGATGAACGACAGCAGCTTTGCATAAGCTTAAAGGATCTTTCTGTTAAAAAATGTTGTCCATACTCCAAAGGATGAAGTTCGGATGAAATGAACCTTCCTAGCGCCCAATGGAAAATTTTAATTAGAATTGCTGATAGAAGTAAGTTGTTTAATCAAAGAGTGAATCACGCTCCCAAGTACCAACTTGACAAAAAGAAAGGAAAGATTTGAACAGAAAGCAGAGAAGAGAAGGTCAAAGTGTAGAGTGTAGGAGGTGTCGATCAATAATGAAACCAAATCACAATCCATCCATCGCCAACTCCGTCTCCGTCGCCGTCGCAAAACCCCTCCTCCTCCTCCTCCTCTCCTTGTTCACTACAGTTTACCTCTTAATCACCCCCGGTCCCACTCTGCTAACCTCCTCTTTATCCCCATACCACTCTCTCTTCCTCTCTCTCTCCTCCAACGCCAACGCCTCCGCCTCCTCCCACCTCCGTCACCTCACTCGCCTCCCCCACCTATCCTCCTCCGACGCTGACTCTCTCGCCGCTTCCTATGTCCTCTCCTCCTTCCCCTTCCCTTCCCACTCCACTTCCTACTCCGTTCTCCTCTCCTTTCCCCTCCACCGTTCCCTCTCCCTCCTCTCCCCTTCCTCCCCTCCCTTCCATTTCTCCTTGACTCAAGTTCCCTCCCCTTCTGACCCCTCCTCCTCTGTCTTTTCCCTCACCGTCCCTACCTTCCATGCCTACGCGCGCACCGCCTCCGTCACAGCCCCTCTCACCTATGCCTACTATGGCCGAGTCGAGGACTTCCAGTTGTTACTTTCTCTTGGAATCAATGTGACTGGTACTGTCGTGCTGGCCCGGTATGGGATGATTTACAGGGGTGACATTGTGAAAAACGCCCAGGATGCCGGAGCTACTGGAGTGTTGGTTTATAGTGATTACGAGGATTATGCAAAGGGAGAGACTTTTCCTGCTGGGCCATATTTACCAGAGACGGGTGTTCAGGTGGGGTCCACTTTCAGGGCCATTGGTGACCCCGTAACGCCGGGCTGGTCGTGTCGAGCTGAGGAAGAGGAGTGTGAGAGGGTTGATAAAGAAGAGGTAGTGAGACAGGGGTCCATGCCAGCTATACCATCCCTGCCGGTTTCTGGCAAGGATGGGGAGGAGTTACATAAAGCAATTGGGGGACAGGCCGCGCCTGATGATTGGCAGGGACGGGAAGAGGCCCCAGTTTACCGCCTTGGACCGGGTCCAGGGGTCATCAATTTGACATACATTGTGAGTCATTCTTTCTTGAGTTTCAATTGCAATCTGGTGCTGATATATCTATCTGATGTGATTTAAATATTGCTTTATTGATGCTTTGTGGATATTTCACAGGGTAATGAGACCTTGAGAACAATACAAAATGTGTTTGCTGTGATTGAAGGGAGAGGAGAGCCTGATCGGTGAGATTTCAGATTCGGATAAAATGTTATATGATAAAAATACAAATTATCTCTAGTTTTGCAACAATATCTTAATTATTTGGCCAAAATATAATTCTGCAGTTAAATTTTGGAGGTCACTAAGCTTTGTTCTGTCACAAATTGGTCACTTGACTATAATTTGTCTCTCTGAAATAGTTAAACCTTTGATTTGTGTTAAACAGGCCTTGTCATCATTCCATCAGAAAAACTAATTAAGTGTTGATAGCACTGTCACTGATAGCCAAAAGCAATTATTACATCAACAAACAACATGCCTAACTCTGCAGAAAATGTTATCTACATCAGCAGAACTATCCTTGATAACCTATCATTTTAATTTTTTGGCTGGAAAGATAACAGGATGACCTGATTGGGAGAAATTAAGCGACTTCAGGAGGCTAAATAAACCTATTTATCAGATGATTCCAACAGGGAGGGTTATTCTAGTATTTGAGGGGTTTCTGAATGCCTGTTAGTCTTGTCTGTGTTGAAATGTGTATACAAGTTGTCAGTGTAAACTAGTTCGTGCTAATGAAATTTGGTTATACCATGGGTACCATTTTTGTTCAAAAGGAGACAAAATGGAGTTGAATGACCAATTTATTGTATGAGGAGAAGTTAAGTGATCTCCTAAAAGATTTTGCCTAATTTTTCAATGATACAATTCATTTTTTTTCACACAGGTATGTACTGCTAGGTAACCATCGTGATGCTTGGACATTTGGGGCAGTTGATCCCAACAGTGGAACTGCAGCTCTTCTTGAGGTTCTTAATTAAGTCAAATTTAGTCTCAATTTAACCTTCAATTGTGCAATTTTTCAACATAGAAATCTCATTCTTTTAAAATTGTCTGATAGTATGGAAGCAAGCCTGAAATAATCAAGCCAAAAATTAGTAAAATTTAAACCCTGCATCACGATGCCATGCTAATTAATATAGTAATTTGTAGTTATCTGAAAGGTTGTATAAGCTTCAAAAGAAGGGATGGAAGCCTCGGCGAACTATAATCTTGTGTAACTGGGATGCCGAAGAGTATGGCTTGGTCTCTCTCTCTTCCCTTTTTGTCTGGGGGGGGGGGGGGGGGGGGGGGGGATGATTTCTTTTTCTCTATTATTCTTCAACATTAATGTAGCATTAAATGCAGATAGGATCGACAGAATGGGTGGAAGAGAACAGGGAGGTGCTGACATCTCGTGCTGTGGCGTATCTTAATGTTGATTCAGCCGTTTATGGCCCTGGATTTTATGTTTCTGCCACTCCCCAGATTGATCCGTTGCTTATAGAAGCCAGTAAATGGGTAATCATTCTTTTTTGGAACATCTGTTTCTACATTTCCAAAATATACAAATAGAGGTGTTATATTCTTGTCTGTTGTTGAAGGTGAGAGATCCAGACAATTCATCTCAGACACTGTATGACTCATGGATCTCTTCTGGCAGCTCTCCTCCAGTAAGTCAACAAATTTGTATTTAGGTACCTCTTTATTATTCTTTCTTTTTTTTTAGGCGACGTTAATTATACATAATACATATTTGCAGATAGGGAGATTAGGTGGTGGAGCCTCTGATTTTGCTGCTTTCGTACAACACATTGGTGTTCCTTCAATTGACATGTCATTTGGAGAAGGTAAAACAAATTCTATTTAGCAATTCTTGTTGGTGTAATGTAAACTTATGATTGTGGGCATCTCTTGTAGGATACCCAGTTTATCATTCCATATATGACGACTATTTGTGGATGGAGAAATTTGGAGATCCTATGTTCCACCGGCATGTGGCAGGTATATCATTTTCCTTTTTTGTTTTTTGTTTTTTTATCACTGCAGGGACGCTATAATTTGCTAATTGCCTGATACCTCTTACAAATTGATACCAAACTGTTGATTTTTTTTTTCTTCTCACCTCGATGGGCTTGATTTGTGCCTTTTTTGAAGTCTGTATCTTAATAGGCGTTTTTGTTGTATGTTCTTATGGTTCAATTTGGAATTTTGGATGCTTCATTCACATTGGTATACTACAATATTAAGTTCTTAATATACATAATAGTTTCCTTTTATGAAAGCGGCGAGCATTTGGGGTTTAGTTGCTTTAAGACTAGCAGATGATGAGATCTTGCCATTTGACTATGTCTCATATGCATCTGAACTCAAGGTATTCTCTTATAATAATAATTTCGCCTTTTGAGATTGATTGCGTAAAATTCATGTCTGAATTGGTATATTACTCTTACTTAAAAAGAGCAGTGCAAAAGTTATACAAGAAGAAGCAGCGGGATGTCCCATCAGCTTCTCCTCCCTGTACAAGTCGATTGAAGATTTAAAAAGAGCAGCTGTGAAAATTGGCAAGGAGAAACAGGTATTGTGAATATAAGAAGAAAAATCACCTTTGTCTATGTTGGTTGCAACTTCTGCCACTTTATTTGTGAAATATATATATATTTTTTTATTAACAGCATTTTCTTGCATCTGGCAGGCTCTGGAAAGAAAATTTTTGGGCCTTTCTTTGAGAAAAGATCAATCTAAATTGAGAGAGCTTAATGACCGGTTGATGATGGCGGAGCGTGCCTTCACTGATCGAGACGGCCTCTCAGGAAGAGAATGGTACAAACATCTGGTAGGTTTTTATATTTCATTTACCATTTGCATGGCATTATTAGACTTCATTACACATTTTCCATTATGTTGTTGTGATTTTGTTTAATCATATATATACAACTTGCCACTCTGTACACTCTAGTGCTTATTATATTTGTTTTACTAGCTCCATTTGTCTTTTCTCACTAAAAATAGATTTAGATTATCAGACCAATCAGATTATCAGACCATACTAGTAGATAGTGGTACCAGATAACACTGATGATTGATGATATTATGACTTTTTCTGTAGATATACGGGCCTTCACAAAACAACGACTATGGTTCAAAATCATATCCTGGCATTGATGATGCGATTGATGCAGCCAAAAAGTCCAACACAACAGAGGCTTGGAGATTTGTACAACATGAGATACATAGAGCCGCAAGGGCTGTGAAGCAAGCTTCCTTGGTCTTAAATGGAGGCCTAACATGAAATATGCAAATTTCCGTGATTCCAATAATTTGTAAATGAGATGTTGAATAATATATGGATACGGATTGGATATTTGTAGATATATATATAAATATTTTCATAATATATACTAAACTATATGGTATATATCTACTATTTGAATACGGATAATTAAAATTCAAAACCATATTCACATCCGTATCTGCACGGATATTCGGATATCGGATATCTGTATCTAATTTTCGGATATGAATCCGGATACGGTCGGATATTATCCGATCCATTTGCACCCCTACTATCCGATTCAAAATCTATATTTCTTTGTTCCTGCATATCTAAGTTGTAAATAACAATAAATATGAATTCATTAGAAATTAGGATATTGATTTACACACAGGTCACGTGATGTTTAAAAAAAAAAAAAAAACTGGCTGTCCGGAACCAGATTTCGTTAGTCCCACAATTAATATTATAATAGAAAGCGGCCTAAAACGAAAAAATTAATAGAAAGCCAAGGAGAAAAGAGAGGAGAGAGAAGTTGGAAAATAAAAATGAGGTCTAGACTTCACAAAAATTTCCTACAAAATTTAAACTGGAAATTTGGGTCGGAAATAAAATGGAAAAAGATAGGAATATTTGGGCCATACGAACGAATCTCATAATTTAATTCCGAATTGGTCCCAATTTTCACAATTCCCAATAGAAATTGGACATCCGAACAGGACCGAAGAGCATCTACATCTCTAAAACTCTTAGATTTTTTAAGTAACTATTAACTAATTTTCAGAAATTATAGGCTATGGAGTTTTTAAAGGTTCACATCCCTGAAACTAATCTAAGAGTTTATAAAATGCCACATCAGCAATAAAATAAAATAAAGAAAAAAATTAAGCGAACACCGGCCAATCATTTTGCCAACTCACAGTTTATAAACGATTTCTTATTAAGAAATTCTTGAGCACAGTTGCTAAATAAGAAACTGGTCTACATCCCTGAAACTGATCTAGAAACTGCCACATCAGATTAGAAACTCTGATAGTTTCAGGGATGTAGATGCTCGAAGAGAAGAGTCGAATAAAAAATTCCACTTGTAACCTCTACATGCTGCTTTATTCTATTTAAGTATTGTAAAATTAAATATTTAATAAAAAAATCTGCATATATAAATCCGAATAAATATCTGCATACTCGACCGCATACCGTATATGCAGTATGCGGTGGCCTTCCGAACACCGCTTGAGAACAGAATATTAAAACACTGTTTCCTCCTGATCTGCACACAACTCCTTCCTTAGCTTTTGAGAAAATAATCTACAAGCATCCATACTTAGATCGACGGCTGCAGATAGCGCAATAAAAAGTGCCACGTCAGCCATACATGTGACGTGTCGCACGCCAACCTGAACTGTGGGTTTGCTAATTTTGCCCTCCCCTTCCACCGTGGACCCCATAACAAACCCTTGGCCGCAAAGAGAACCCGACCCGGTTTCAATAACAAAGTCCCCGCCTTTTTTAAGCCCGAGGGATATCTCTGCAATGGAGGCCCCAGTCGCAGTAGCATTTGAAGTAGGGTCAGTGAGCTCAAAGCGCAGTCCCAGTGAATCAGAGGGGCGACGCTCGCGCCATGCCTCAAGCCGGGCCCACGGATGCCACGTGGTGGGACATGATTTGTCTGGACGTAGGATTAACCAGGCACCAGGGTTTGACCGGGAGACACGTGCTGACCCCGGTGAAGGAACAAATGGTGTGACCATAGAGGCGGCGGCCACAGGGGATCCCGAAAGATCATGAATCGTGACCGTCCATCCCTTCCGTTGATCTGATCGGGGCCGTTGAGTAGGACTTCTTAGTGCACGGGGACTGATGTTGCCTTGCCGGAGCCAATCCAACCACCAGTTAATTTTTCCCTTTGTGGACCGATCCGGAGGTGGCAGAGACCTAATCATAAATTTAATTAATTACAACTATATGAATCGATAGATAGATATTTAGATAAAGATTGATGATCGATGTTGCCTTGATTCTAATTAATATATATCTTCAAGGAAAAAAGAGCATCGATCCGGTGGTTTGTCGAGCTGGGTATATGGGAATATATTTAAAATATTAGCAGTTGCAATATCATTAGGTTAATCATGCGTATAATGCCATGATTTACAGCTCACAACTCATTATTTGTAATGGTAGTTGGCCTGGACTGAAATGAGCATGCGATTAAAGAAGTTATATATATATAGGAGTTGGCTACGGTGCTACGCGTAGCATAGAGGGCATCCGTGCTACGGCTCAATATTTGAGTTTTCTAAATCCTAACGGTCGATCCGAACTGTTCAACATGATCTCCATATGAATATGTACTTGCAAACTAAATTTTACATTTTTAGAATTTTTTTACTATTTTTTGAGATAGGTAGAAAAACACTTGATCTGAATGGTACAGGATTTTCAGATCAAGTGATTTTCTATCTATCTAAAAAAATAGTAAAAAAATTCTAAAAAATGTAAAATTTGATTTGCAAGTACATATTCATATGGAGATCCTGTTGAACGGTTCGGATCGACCGTTAGAATTTTGAAAACTCAAATATTGAGCCGTAGCACGGAGGCCCTCTATGCTATGCATAGCATATTAGCAATTTATTAATAAATGGAGGTGGCTAGCTTGAATTAATTAACGTTCTTGCATTTTAATTTACACCAACCTAATTTAAGAAATGTAGGTCACTGACATTGATCCAATAATAGTTCAATTTAATTTGGTATTGACAAATTAAGCACAAAAATTCCTAGAGAAGTTGACTGACCAAAAATGTGAAAGTATATATATCATGCTCATGCTCATAGACAATTATATGTATATGTAATAATTAATTAAGGTTGTAAATTGTAATTAAATAAAATGATGAGATGACATTATGACATACCTGGATCTTGTGTTGCGGCGGCGGTCTACATTAAAACGGCAGCTAAAGACGGGTTGCCGGGCACATCCGCTCCGTCTGCTTCTTGCCCAATTACCCTGTATCTGAAAAACTACGGGGCTACACTCGGGCTCGCCTCCAAACTGAAACACGTATCTCGGATCGGGTTCAGCACGGACTACAATATGCAACCATGCACCACCCGCACCCGCACCCAACCCGACCCACCCATTCTGCGCCACCACCACCTGGCTTGTCGCAGTTTCTGTATCAACTGAAACTTTAACACGTCCGATTGCTCGTGCAGCTGGTCCCACACCACACGCGTGACCAGTCTGATGGCCTGCGTAGACTGAGACCATGAGCTCGGCGCACCGGCCGTTTAATCTCTGAAGCATTGTGGGATCGAGAGTGAAGGAAATGGATGGACCGGTATCTGATGATGGCAGTGCCGTAATTTTAATTTGGTCGGTGTTGGTCGGAGAGGAGAGAGGAAGTGGAGCTGTTTTAGAGGGAGAAGGCACGGTGTCGACGAGAGAGAGTGTGCAGAAGCAAGGAGTGGATGTCGGGTGGATGCCGGCGGGGCCCGCGAGACGGGTCTCAGAAGGAAGTTTCAGAAGCAGAGAATCAACTGTGAGACGAACGAAGGGGCAGGGATCCATGTCAGATTTTTGCAATTTGCATGCAAACCTTAATTTCTGTTTTGAATGTAGATGTAGCAATCGCCTTATAAGTAGCTAGCTACATAGTGGATTGACATTTTTACTTTTTAGGAGGAGATTTATTTTCTATAACTTATAAGGCGGGTAGGGTAGGGTAGGGAAGGATTGGAATAATGCGATTGGTTGGAAGTGGGACTAAAAGGGCTTTTTTATTATTATTCTTACTATTTTAATGGCAACGATTGGTAGCATCTGGGGAAGGAAGCAGTCGTTGGTATACGACTTCAAACTTCAAAGCATGCATGTATTGATGTATATCATCGTGTAATATGGAATTTTTATGATAATTAATATAATTAGTAATTTATGACAATATTAAGTTACAACAGTTTATATAGTATTATTACTTAGTAATTTATATTTTTCTAATTAAAAAGTAATAGAACCAATAAAATTTGTGTTATATGTTATAATATTATGTGCATAACACGATTATAGTAACATATTTTTTTGGATTAGATACCTAGATTATATAAACTATAAATTTATTCAATAAATATTCAGTATTCATTATTCATTTGTTATTTGTTAATCTTAACATATTAAAATAGAAGTAAATTAGAGTTAATACTTGACTGATAAGAACAAAATATAAATGTGATTAATTTTAGAATGATAAAATCATGAAAATACTTATTGACTGTAAGTATATTATTCTCATAATGAAATTAGTAAGTATTTAATATTAAATAAACAACATTAATTATAAGGTAGTTAATATAGGTGAGATAACAGATGGATGCTAGGTGGCTTGCTTGATGCTGGTGGGAACTGAGAACTGGGAAGAGAATGAATATTTTATATTTTAATTTAATTTAGGCGCAAATATTGAGAAAGCTAACCAGCTTATCTGTCCATTCATAATTTGCCATGACTTCAAATTCCAAAAGACATATCTCCCTCGCTTAATTTAGAACGCTTATTTTTTCGACTTTATATTTATTTATTTACTCATACTTTTAAACTTTATTATTTTACTTGATTACATAACATATATATATATATAAAAAGAATTCAATTTTTTGTATAGCATTCACATGGTGATCCTATGTATGTACTACAAATATGAACATATATGCATTCAAATTCTATGATCGAGCATGCATTCACATGACATAATATTGAGTTATTACTAAATAAAGTCGACATTGATATCAAAACATATGGTGCCATATTATCGGCAGGACATTTGAGATTAAAATGATTACCATGTTTAAATACAGTGTTGTAAATACACTATATATGGCACCAGGAACAGATTCAGAATTTCTTTTAGGATAGAGCGGGAATTGGATTCAAATAGTTTATCGGATTCAAATTCATTAACTGATCAGACTCAAATTTATTAACTAATCAGTTATTACATAAAACAATAGCAAAATACTCTCTTACGTAATAAAAAATAACATAAATAGTCTCTTAGATAGTTAAAAAAATAACAAAATTATATTATTTTACATATTAAAAACAACAAAAACGACTGAAAGAGACAAAATTAATTTTCAGGAGAACAAATTAATCCAGACTATTAAATCAAAATTATTTTCAAAATCCACGGGAGTAGTCCCTCCTCCCCAGGATACATTGAATCCGGCCCTGCATGGCACTCGAGAATTTCAGATATTTTTTAAACTAACATTAACTATTATCTGTGCATTAACATTCAAATCCCCATTATATTAATATATATTAGAATAATTACGTACGAAGAGTCCAACATCATAGACATCATCCGCATAAGAGTTGTGCAATCTTAGATAGTTATAATAGCAAAATTGACATTTGTCTTATTAGAATAGCTTGTTTCAAATTTTTTGTGAGAATAACTTGTTCTAATAAGATAAACAAGTTTGATTTTCTATTCTAGCATTCTAATCCAACCAAATACCGAATAGCCTGTTCTAAAAAATAGGCCTATTCTGAATCTAACCAAACATACCCAAGGATATCATTTTGGCATCCTTTAATACAGGTGTTAAGCAAGACAGAGAAAGGAGATGAGGTGATGAGGTGATGATGGAGATATGACATGATCAAGTAAAGGATTTGTTGTCTATCTATAGTCTAATAGGTTTGGGACATAGTCTTTATAAGAGCTGATCTGGCTGAGAGAGAGACCCACTTGGCGCAGTATACAGCTAGCTCTTGGCTGTATTCTCATGCTAATAAAAAATGTTGGAATTTGCAAAAAGAACATATTAAATAAATGGTAACAGACTAACAGGTACATGGAGGGATCCAAGAAATTGCATCCGGGTTTTCTACATTCGGTATAAAATGTTGTCTTGTGTGGCTGACAACTGATAAGGGAAAATTGTGACTCGCAGCATAATTTTGATATGTACATGCCACAGTGAACATGGAAATTAAATCAGTACAAAGGCTTGGTCTAATCTAACCGCAATTCATAGTATTCTTTATGAGCAAGGAATATGTGTTATGGATAGTATAAAGTTTTCTTAACTATTGTTTTAAAAATTTATTGTATAAATTTCAAACGATAAATCAAACAATGTATTTCGTTATTGATATGTTTATATGTTAAATTTATAAATTTTTGAATTCATTTGATATAAAGTTAAGCGGTCAAAAAATAATGAATTTTAAGTTAATTTTAATACATTCATTTTCATTATTTTTTACCGCTTGATTTTATACCAAATGAACTCAAAAAATTATAAATTTGATATGTAATCGTATCAATAACGAAGTACATTGATTTTAATGGTTTGGATTCATCGTTTGAAATTTATATGATAGGTTTTTGAGACAACTGCATCCCGCATAAATCTCTCCTCTTTATTAAGCATGTAGAAGTCCTGATACGTCAACAATTATTATTTAATTCACTGAATTTTAAACGGTTAAGATAAAAAAAATTATGCAATTGTGATTTTATGTGGTAATATATTGACATTTATTGTGTTGAAACCTGTATTTAGTTCTTTGAACACTCACTATACTAATTTCTTCCTACAATTTCTTCATATGAATGTTGTCATAAAAGTAATTAATTGAAAACATTTTTTTATGTTATTGATTACAACAAAATAAGAAAGTAATTAACATGTTTGTTCACTAAATATTAATTACTTGTTATTTAACAAAGAGATAAAGACAAATAGTATGTTACATTATTGAATAAAGAGAAATTATAAAAAAACAAATATTATTAAAGATGAGAATATTTAATCATCATTGCGGCAGTTCAGGCATTAAATTAATTTGTGATATTCGGTTAAATTTCGGGTCCACAAGTAATTAATTAAACGTGTATGTGGCCTGTCGGAATTGGATGGGTGTTGTCACTTTCAGATGATACTCCTATAAAATTATCCATTTTGGATTGGGATGAACTAATGCTTGAAGCCATTCTTGTATTGACCATGTGCATGCACTTCTGATGTTATCAGTGACAGAGAGAGAGAGAGAGAGATAGAGAGACAGGATCACATTAGTGTGTTCCTAACATGCTAACAAGGCAAATTAAATGTTTTTTTTATAACTCTGATAGGAACATGCTTGTATTGTTGTTTTCTTTATATTTTAAATGTTTTTTTTTAAAGTTCGTTAACAAAACTAAAATAAAAACAGAGTTCGTTGCAAGGGAGAGGATGAATTCAGTATAAAGGAGAAAAAGGAAAGAAATTAATATCAACCTGAAAAAAAAAAAAAAAAAACAGAGAGAGAACCTTCATTTTTACTGTAAGGATCTAAAGTATGCACTTCCAGCTTCGCTTCCATAATAGCTATTAATATATGGGAAATTTGGTGAATATTGATATGAGAAAAGTTACTGTCTCCCGTTCTCATATCCCGTAAAATCTCCGCCTGTAAAACTTTTTATTTTTACAAAAGAGAAAAGGTTACTAAGGGAGACCACGCGGTTTTAATGAGGGGACCACGCGGATATATAACCGTTTTTGTAAAAATAGAAAGTTTACATAATTAGCTTCATTAGTTTACAGGGACTTTGAGTTATATCCAAAAGAGAAAATGTTACTAATTTGGACCACGCGCTTTCATGGGGGACCACGCGGATATGTAACTGTTTTTGAGAATTCGCTACTAGTTCGACATCCACTGTATTAGTTTATAGGTTTACTGCAAAAGGTTTACAGGATTAGTTTCATTAGTTTACAGGAACTTTGAGTTATATCCAAAAGAGAAAATGTTACTAAGGGAACCACGCGGATATATAATTATTTTTGAGAATTCGCTACTAGTTCGACATCCACTGTATTAGTTTATATGTTTACATGATTAGCTTTATTAGTTTACATGGACTTTGAGTTATATTCGGAGATTTTCTTAGACTATTAGCTGCTTCCTATTAATATATGGGAAATTTGGTGAAAAATGAAAAATCTTTTAATTTGTTAAGGATATGTTTAGATGTATATAGAGATGAATCTAGATATACAATTATTTTTTTGCCTGGGCTCACCAGCAACAACCGTTATCAATGCTAGTGGTTGAATGATGATTAATAAGTTCTAATTATGCTTTGCGTAAAAAGTGGGAACCATATACAAAAGCAAAAAAAAAATATCCTGATAAAAATACTCTTTCCTTAATTAAAAATTGAAGTTACTATTTCCTCAAATTTAAATATTAACTTCAAATATAAGTTAAAATTTGAGTATACGCTATAATTTATTCCAAAAATAAACCAAACTTAGAACAATAGAAAAAACATTGTTAAGGGGCCGAACTGTTATTAGGAACGTGCTTTACCTGTCTGGTTGGACCGGTACCGGTCCAGCACATGGCTGATGCCTGACATTGGGTCAGGTATATTGACCAGCTGCGGGGCTCGTGGCAATAAAATTAAACGAAGAAATGGAATCACAATCTGACTCGAGATTCAGTGGTTATTACTTAGGACCGAGGTATGATTGCATAAAGATTTCACCAGATTACGATGTCCAGTCCAGTGGGATTGATTGCTCTCTTCCTGTCATCCATGTGAGCCCTTGTCACAGTTGCACATGCATGACATGGCAATCCATACCTTCTTGTTTTTGCTTTAGCTACTTTTTACCTTCAGGGCACTTCTCAAATTATGTATTCAACAACCCTGTGCAGCGTAATTTTTTTTATTTTTTTTATGGAAAGCCCTTAGGCATACTTGTATTATAATCTCACACTGAGTTTGAACAAGTTACACAGGCTGTTACGTACCAGTAAAGTACTTGAAATGTAAATTGAAAAAATTAAAAACATAAAGGAATAAAAGTGCTACACTATCCTATTACAAAGTAAATATTACTAAGCCTGTGTTCTATTTCTAGATGACCAATTTGGCACTGTATCGGTGTACCAGTATCTTCTTTCCCTGATCTGTGCGCCCAATTAGCTAGTAAATGCGGGGTCTGTACCGCTTTTCTCAGTACATGCTGCAGTCTGATCCTATGCACCATCTGATGGTAACATGTCCTGCACCGTTTTACTGTTTCAGCTGCTCTCCATGATGGCAGTCCCTCCGTTTGTTTACCGAGTATCGCATTTACCAGAATTTTACAATCTGAATAAATGTGAAACATCCCTTCTTGTTCTCCCTGTAATACATACTCAAAAGTTTCCCATATTGCCCTTGCCTCCGCATGGAAAGGATCCCCACCCTCAACCCTTTTGTACTTGACAGATACTAAATCGCCCTTTCTATTATACACCGCCATGCCCATGCTTGCTCCTCTTGCCTCATCCCATGACCCGTCTGCTATTATTACTCTTCCTCCTTGTGGTATCATGTTTGGTTCTACTGTTATGGTTTTATATAACATTGTTTCAACATGTCTTATTTTCTTTATTAATCTTCATGTTGTAGTACTTATTTCTGTTTTTTTTTTTTTTTTTTTGGCAAAATGATATGAAAAGTTATGTTTGTTGGCACCTATGGCTGTGGGTTGTGAGTCTATATTCTCTACGGTACTGTAGAGGGTCCAATAAGTTGAGATTAATTACCATTTGAACGATAGGAATTCAGTGTTTATTTTTGAAATTTGTACCACAATTAAAGAACAGTCTGGAATTTAATAATTGAACATGCGGTACCACTGTACCAGAAGTGATCCGAATTCTATCGGTTGAAATCGAACTAAAATAACCAAATCAAAATTTTCTTTTGTTTTCAAAAATAGAACCGAACCAAACCGATTAAACTTATAGTTTATAAACCGAAGTAAATTTCGGTTTGTTCGGTTCAAACCGAAGTAAACCTATTGGTGCCATTATTAACGAAAATTACACATGTTCATACACAAGTTGTTCAATTCCATACAAAATATGTAGATGTTCTAAAATATTTAAACTAAAACGAAAGAAATGAAGCAATGATTGAACCAAACAAAATATAAATCATACTTGAACCAATATAATTCAGTCGGTTCGGTTTAGTTGGTCTTGAAAAGTCTAAACCGAACCGATCCATTTAAACCAAAATAATTCAAATTTTCAACCGAACCGATTCATTTAAACCGAAAAATCGAACCATTTAAACCGAAATTTTTCGATTCGGTTGAAAACCGAACAAACCAAACCGTTTGAACACCCCTACATACAACGAGTTTGGGATATTAAAATGTAATTAGCTCGAGACATCCATTATTGATTGATTGATATTTATTATATATGCAGCTCATTACGAGGAGAGGAGTCTTCATAATTCTTAATTATACAAATATTTGGTTGAGGAAATAAGTATCTGTAATTGAACAATTCTTGTATTTCGGGATGAGTAATAAGTATCTGTAATTGAACAAGATAAATTAATGCAAGTAAATTTTTTATGAAAGTATAAAATATTTTTCAAAATATGCTCTTGGAATTACAAGTAACCCTCCATACCGTAATGTTTGCTTTAATTGAATCTGACATTCTATTCACGCCGTTGCCAAAGTAGTTAGATTCTGAACTTTGTATTATTTTTGTGTCCCATACCCAATGTTGTTAAATGCATTTTTATTCATACATGCGGAAAGCCACTGTATACAGCATATACAGTATGTGACTGCATATGCAGATTTTCATACTAACTTATATATGCGGATTTAAAATGAGAATTCAGATATATATTCATATGCGTGCATTTTATACTACATGTATATGTAGTACATGAGAAACTTCACTTAAATATATATATGTAGTATATATAGAGCTTCTCATACTCATATGTAATATATATATTCATATGGACGTCCAGCATGTTTACAAGTATAATAAATAAATGTCCAACAACTGCTTTAATTTGAAAATAATAAAAAAATGCTTAGTCCTAAAGTACTAGAGAGATAGTTGCAACTTGGTGAACCTTCCAGGGTTTTTAACTTTTAATGCTTCAGGTGATATCATTAATTTAAATTCAAGTCTTAAACAAATGAAATTCCTCAGTCAAATAAATGAGTCAACAACATATATATATAAAGTACATTTTGATTTCAACATTAAACGTAACATCCATACAACAAGTATGGGATATAATAAAATGTAAATGGCTCGTGGCAACTATTATTCATTGAATTGAGATTTATTGCATATGTCGCTCATTATGATAAGATCTCATAATTTTATACCAATATTTGGTTGAGGAAATTAGCCAATCTCACGCCAATTTGAGCACGATCACAAACGAGATATGTATTCACTTATTGTGGGCTACGATTTCATGATGATCGACAAAGCAAACTCTAATAGCAACATCTTCAAATCATGCTGAACTGATCACCTTATCCGAGGCTGATCGAGAATGCGTTTGGTTACGGTCAATGATTGAAAACATTCAAGAAGAATGCTTTAAATCATTGACCGTAAAAAAAAAATATAATTTTAATTTAGTTTTTTTTTTTTTTTTTTTTTGTGACAAGCAAAGCATCATACCACTTAAGTAGGTACCATTGGGGGCATCTTTGTATGCATAACTACAAGCCTGTGAAATGCTCTCCCATGCAATGCTGAAATAAATAATGTGTGATTACAAGTATTATTTTAGCATTTACAATAAACAAAAAATAAAGTTTATTTTTTAACTAAACAATACCATAAGAAAATATAAAAGATTGCTTATACTCAATCTATACAGAAAAGGAAGGAAAATATATACGCTCTTAGAATTGCAAGCAACTCGCCATACATTAATGTTTGCTTTAATTGAATCAGACATTATATTCACATCATTGACAAAGTAGTTACATTCTGAGGATTGTATTATTTTTGTGTCCCATACCTAATCAAAAATAAAACAGAGCGCATGCATGTCAATTTACTTGACAAATACAAAGAATGTGTTCTTTGTATGACATAAAAAAAATTAATTTACATATAAGGCTAGATATTCATTTTTTGTTGCAATATAGTGAAATGAGAATGACTTACCGAGGAGGTCAATTTGGGTCCGATGTCCATTGGACTCAAAGTGAGTTCGATGGGTTCAATGACCGTCCGATCTACTTTAAAATTCGCATCCGCAACTTTCGTGTCTTCTTTAACATTCGTGCGTACAATCTTAAAGCAGATCGGACGGTCCTGAAATCCATCGGACCCAAATTTGAGTCCGATGGGCATCGGACCCAACCTGCTCTCCTTACTGACTGAAGGTTGGTCTTAACAAAAGTCCACTGTATAGAGGATTGCTGAAATAAATTGAGAAACCAAAATATCATAAATTAATGTTCATTGCTTGTGTAGAAGATGATAGCTTTCTTACATTCATTGCCTCTTCTTCCTTTTCTCTTTATGTCTCTTCCATTGGTTTCTTCTGAATCTGCAACAACTTTCAGTTAATTAACTCAGTAAAAAATTGGAAGTTGAATATCCATGGAATATTATGTTGTTGCTTAATGTAAGCACTGCAATATTATTAAAAAAGTAAAAAAAAAATTCAATAATAAAATCATGACATTTTAAAATCTATTTTGTCTTCAATGGCATTATGAAAAATTCAATGTCAGAAAAATAATAATATCAATTCTTACATATGCTTCAGTGCGTTTCACTTGTCTAAATTTGTAATTGAAAAAAAAAAAAAAAAAATCTTTCTCAAACACATTATCCTCAAAATTCTAGTCAATCAAATTTCTTGTAATTAATATATTGCATGGAAGTTTCTTTTGTTATGTTAGGGAGTTCATTAGTACCAATAAGTCTTAAAATTACTTTTTATATCATTACAAGTTGCTTATCACAAACATAATAAAATCTTTGAACCAATTAGAGATTTAGAGGATCTAGGAGAATTCTGTTTTGTTTAAATTAGGAGAACTTGTTAATAATATGAATTCACTTACACTGCATCTTCAGATGGAGTTGCTTCTTGTTAAATCCAAGTCATCTCTCAAAGAAGACTTAAAATAAACAGATTGATTTTGGGTTCAGCCAAAACTACAATATCTCCCAAAATGCATCAAAATTGCAAGTAAATTGCTAGGAAAGAGGAAAAAAACCTAAATTATGCACATTACATCAACATATAAGCTATCATCTCGAACTCCGCTCGAAGGCACTTGAGCGAGAGAGGAGCGTGAGAGCGACAAGTGAGAGAGAGAACCTGCGTGATAGTCGACGAGTTCGTCTAAGTGAGATGAGAGCGAAAGAGAGAGTTGAGAGAGTTCGGATAATTCGATTCGAGTTTGCTCGATGGGCCATTCAAAACTCAGCTCGAATTCGGCCCATTCGAGTTTAGGATTTTGAATTAGGGCCGAGTATTTTTTTTTTTAACAACCCGTAGGTATTTTCATCAATTAGGATAAAAATCAATTAGATACATCAGTTCATACTAGTACATAAGTGTACATATAGCAGTCATACAAGGAATCCATATCCTCGACTGGTACCGTAAAAGATTCCCTTTTACGATTAGCTATTTACGGTTTGAGATTAACTCTCAGCCGGTTTGGGATTCGGGTTAGCACACTGGGCAGTATTGTTGGGCTTTGAGATTCGTGCCAAGTTAAAAAGAACGGTCCAGATCAAGTAATTGTAAAAGATTCCCTTTTACGGTACCGTCGGTGATATGAATTCGTCATACAAGTACATAAAACATTATTTTTCATGACTGAAGAAAGAGAAGTATTATGTACTTTACTTTTTTACAGAAGTTACTCAGAATATTTTTTATAAAAAATAATAAACAAAAAAATTAACAAAAGAACTTGAATGTGCTCTTTTTTTACAAAAACTATCAGTACCGAATGAGAGATTCGGTACATCTACACTAGGTAGTTCTGAGAAAATCTGAATTAGGAGCTGTAGCAAATCAGGGGTTCGGTATACCATGTTATATGAAATCGATTTTTTTTTTACCATCTTAAAAAAACATACCCTAAAGAGTGTTTGTATAAGCGGTATATTGGTAGAAATGGGCCAATTTGGGAAACCCACAAAGTTTAAAGGCTAAACTTCATATCGTATGATTTGCAAAGGCGAAGCTACTCAACTACACTCTAATCTAATCTAAAAGCTGTTCCCACCAATAATACACACAACCTGACAACCTTTGACATCCATAAATTACTCAGCTGCAAGAGAAAATTCGCAAAAGTTATAAACATTGCAATACATGACTTCTTAGAGAATGTCAACTATTCCAATTGACATAAGAGACACTAACAAGATTAGCTCTAGGATAAACCGCCACGAGATCATCTTAGCTGCTCCTGATGGAACTGCAGAAGCCGAAGAATTCATCTGGCTCAATTTACTGTAAGAGAGAGAGACAGAGAGAGAGAGAGAGTCAATGTGAGAACAGGTTACCTTACTACTTGGAGAAAATTGCTGGTGTACCCATCAAAAATTTAAGAATTGCTAATTTACCCATCAGAACATCAAAATATCCTATTTGCCCATTCAAACTAGACATCCTTTTCTTTATCCTCATTTCTTCATAAGTATATTATTTCTTTAATTAAAAAATAAGTTGACCATTTTGCCCTTGTCTGTTTATCTGATATTCTTCGACGAAAGGTCATTAGTGCAAACTCTTTGATCCTTTTTGGAGAGGTGTTCGCTAAAGGTAACAATTAGTGAAAGCTGCAATTTGATACTTGAAAGAATAGTACCGTTAAGCTCCGGAATCAGTGAAAATAATTCAGAATGGGGCAAAGAAAAAAAAATTTACTGCACCAGGTATAAAGTTGGTACAAAGCACGCACCTCTAAAGGACCCAGAAGCAAAAGCCTCATTATTCAGACATGAAACAGTCTTACCCATTGACTTCTCCAACATTAATCTCAAAGCAATAGCCTACTTCTCTCCTGACTATGTGTCATTACTAGCGTAGAGAACTAGAATAAACGTTTTCTTTAATGTGCAACTAATTTTTATTATTTTAGTTTAGGTTAATCATCAACTCCTAATTTTGCATGTCAGTACGAGGGGCTATGTTGGAACTTCTGGAGCAATTTCAATCTCAAGATATATATAGTTTGAACTTTTGGAGTCGGTCTATCAATCTTGATCCGATTGGTATCTCACTTTTGAAGAGCGCTTCAGCAAAGGGGAAAAAGGACAAGATGGCCATGTCATGGCTCAGAGAAGTAGACAAGGGCAAAATGGTCAACTTACTTTTTAATAAAAGACAAATAATAGACTAATGAAGAAATGGGGATAAAAAAAAGGATGTCTAGATTGAATGGGCAAATAGGATATTTTGATGTTTTGATGGATAAATTGGCAATTTTCAAACTTTTAATGGGTGCACGGGCAACTTTCCCTACTTGATACTATAGAATATCAAACACAAAAAACTGTCTTCTAGCATACCTTGAGTTTGGGTACATGCACGAATCATAACCTGTAATATATTAAATTAAGCTAAATCAGAATACTGATCAAAATAATCAAACAGAACATAATATACAAACAATTATTCAACACTTTTCAGCTTACTTGGATCTTTTGTAGTCTTCACCCCGATACCCCCAAAAGTACATGCCACATCATTTGCACCGTTCATCTGAAAATAACTATTGAAAGCAAATGACGCATGTGAGGCTGTGGTATCAGGTTGATAGCATGGTTGGCTCGGCTGGATCGCTGAACAATCCACATTTCCAGGCCCACATGCCCAATTTAAAGCATTCTGTAAATCAATTTCACTTGCATTTGCCGTTGCCACGCACCAAGTGCCATTTGAACTTGTAATATTTGCTCCTGTTGAAATATCCACGTTCCCTCTACCACTCCAGTCGAGACTGTAGATGCTGGTCTGATCGGGATAAAATAACCCCCAGTTGCGCTCTGATGCAATTCCCGGCTTCCTGTTCTCGTTGAATAAGGAGAATATGTAGGTGTCAATTTCCGCTCCGGGTTTTGCTGGGGTACCGGTATCATTTACCATGTGCCTGATTAGATTGGTGTTGTAAGTTTGCGCATTGTCTGACGTAGCTGCAGTTTCACTTATGGCACCTTTGCTAGGCCAGCCAGTCTCAGTAACCATCACGTTGAGTGTCTTGAAACTCAATGCCATCAATGCGTAGAAGATCGAATCGATTTGTGCATCGAGCATGTTCGTGTAGACCAGACCCGTGTTCGGGTCAATCACGTCAGAAGCTTGTGGAGAGAGCAAGGCATAATCAAGGGAAACATTTTTATTTGAATCCCTATACGCATAATATGGGTATATATCAACCATGAAAGGAGACTGATTCTCAACCAAAAATTCCAACATCGGTTTCAAAAAATAAGCATAGCTACTATTGAATGCCCCTGCCGAAGGAGGAAATGACCGAGAGAGAATACCCAATGAGTGTGTGCTTGATACCTTAATTCTCTTATGCAAGCCGACTTTTTTAAGGGCATTGTGAACATTTATCATGGCAGGAACAACAAGAGAGGATACATTAACCGGGCTTTCTGTAACCTCTGTTCCTACGGTAATATATGTAATCATAGTGGCCGGGTAGTATGGTAAAATACTATTCTTGAGCCAGGTGTCAACATTAGATTGGTACTGGGATAATGGAAGGAGATCAGAATTGGGGACACCAATCATAAGTTCAACCCCAGTGTTTGCGAATGCTTTTATGACGTCTATGTTTGAGTCGTAAATGCGCACATATTTGATGGAGTGGAGCTGTACCAGCTGAACCACCTTGTCAGGTGTCGGCAAGTCGTCGGCATTTCGGCCATAGCATATGCCGATTTTTGCACCTTGACCAAACCCTGCATGTGGAATCTGATATGAGAATTTTTGTGGGATAAACCCATTGTTGACATTGTTGAAGGAAAAATTGCCCCAGTCAATGTTTCTACAGCATGTGCCTAATTTTCTTTTTTAATCTTAGTCGTTAGTTCAAAGGATAAAAAATAATTTTATTCTGCATAGGTGATAACCTGATATTCTATAATGAATAGCACAATAAATAAAGTATCCTACAAAGGTAGCCTCCGTATCAAGGAAAGCATCTCATTTTCAAAAGATTAATTCGCTGATGCTATCCAACTAGAAAAGGTAGAAAATGACATGCACTGTAGCTTGTACACTCACTAAACTTTGATCAACAATAGCCGCAAAATCCAAAACAAAACAAAAAAAACACAGATTAAACTGAAATGCAAAGTTAGGCTCACCGATTAAGCTCGAAATGAGAAGAAACTGTATCAAAAACAACTCTCTCGCCATTAATGGAAGTGATACCAAGCCTGCCTCCTCACAGCACCTCTCTCTCTCTCTCTCTACACTATCTCGCTCTCGAGATAATGATCAAGGTACCTAAGCTTTGCTTGACCTGATTTTGACTGTGAAGTTGGAGGCAACAAAGAGGCCAGAAGCATAGAGACAAGGTGACGAGAGAGATGTATGGAGTGTGGAGAATAGATGGGAAGGAATTCACATTCTCCCCGGTACCGTAATAGGGAATCTTTTACAATAATTAGATCTGGACCGTTCTTTTTAACTTGGCACGATCTCAAATCCAATAGCCCGAATCTCAAAGCGGATGAGAGTTAATCTCAAACCGTAAAGTGAATGGAATTTTACAGTAATGGAGAGGATACTTGTTCGGCCAGTGAGAGTGTTGGATTTGAAAAACAATTATTAAATGGAGTTGAGAGCACGCCTCGGGTCCGGAACCGAGAGGGGATGTTTGCAAATTGCAAGAAGAGAATGGAAACCGAGGAGACGGGACAGACTGACAGGGTCACAGACATATTAGACTGGGACCCACCCTGTTTCAACGGTCGTAAAATTTTAATTATTCAAGCACGCAGCTTTGTCCGTTTCTGTTTTTCAAACGTTTGATGCTGGTCGGAGACTGGCAGCTGACGTGGAAAACAGAAAATGTCTTTGAATGTGCCGGGCCGGGCCTGACTTGTTATTCTACTGTCTGTTACAAAACCTGTGAGAGAAGCCCATTTGTGCTGGATAGTGGGCTGACTCCAGATCCACTTTTGAGTAAGCACGTTGGAGAGGGGGGGAGGACATTTGATTAGAAAAAAAGTTCTAAAAGTATTGATTACTCAAGATCAAGAGTTCAATTTCTCTTACACCTTCGTAGTTTCTGTGAAGATTTAAAAAAAAAGAGTACGCAATTTTTCGGGTTTAAGAAAACCACAGTGAAGAAGGTCAAATAAGCATGAGAGAATGGCATTGACATATATGCCCCGGGATATCCAGTGTTGATCTTATTCTTCCTCGCACTTATTAAGACCGTCCAGAGTTCTAAATAGCTACGCTATAGCTTTTTTGGACCTCAAAAGTTATAAGCAATTAATCGTTTTAACTAAATTCAAAAATATATCTGATTGACTTCAAATGACAAATCCGAACCATTGAAATCCATCTACCTTACGAGTAATGCGTCTATATGTGAAAATTTTAAACTTTCGAATTAATGTATTATGAAGTCAAGCTGTCAAAATTAGAAGGTTTACAAAGTAATTTTAATATATTTATTTTTTGAACATTTTTTATCACTTGGCTCTATACAAAATTAATTCAAAGATTAAAATAATTTGTATGTAGATGCATTACATGTAAAGTAGATGAGTTTTAATGGTTCAAATTCGTTATTTAAAACAAATTCAATAAATTTTAAAATGGAATTCAAAGAGACTTTGTGAACTTCAAAACATTCTAGCTCCGCTCATAGTTTTGTATTATATTATTATAGCACTAGGTACATCCATGCTTCTAAATAGCTAGCTATAGCTACGCTATAGCTTTTTTTGGACCCTAAAAGCTATGGCGCTATGGGCGATATATAGCTAGCTATCGGCACTATAGCTAGCTATAGCTAGCTACTTAGTGCAATGGCTTATTTTTTTAACTGACTCCATCCGTGCTATGCATAGCACCATAGGCTCACTCTTATATTATTATAGCACTAGGTACATGTATTAGATTATTATAATATTATATTTACATATAAATTATTATTTCATTAGAAAGTCATTTGATTTATCTTTCTTTCTATGCTTAGTCGATATTATATTTATAAGTAATATAATGTTTAACGGGTACAAATATTATGGAAATTAATATATTGTTATCCTAAAGGAATAACATCAACATGTTATTCCAATTCCAACAGTTTAAATTCCAACCGTGTTGATTTCAGAGGAATAACAAGAATCTCAACGAAAATCAACACTTAGAATCAAAATAACATATTCTTGTTATTCCTCTGAAATAACAACAAATTTATTTCTCAAATATTATACCTCGCCATCTAAAGAGTGCCATATTTGCTGACAATCTTAAAATAAAAAGCATAATGTGTGATCATAAAATTTAAACTCAAGTTTTCACAATCTTAAAGTAAAATTTATTTATTTTTAGCTACAAATACGCATTTAATATTTTATGAGGGCTGAATTGTATAAAAAAATTAAAAAAAATAATTTTAATATACATGATTAAAAAATAATTTTACGACACACCGTACCAATCGCGATATGACAAACCTTTCTCATTCTCCTCTCTATTAAATTCCACAGTGAAATCACGCTTGGGCAGATGGTACCCGCCACAGCAAAATGCGGCGTCTTTCTCTCTCCGTCTCCGGGAAGCATTTGCCACCAGAACCTCTCAGCCATAGAACCGGTGTATCCACCCGATCCGACCCATTGAGATCAGACCCAAAACCCGGTACCATTTCCTACATGGTCCCGCTTGCAAAGATCCTCAAAAGACCTCCTAATGAGGCTCAATTCATCCATTACATTAGAGTCTACGCCAAAGCGGGCCTCTTGCACGAGGCAACACAGCTGTTCGACAAAATGCCTGAACTAAAATGCGCACCTAGTACAGCTTCACTGAACCAGTTGCTCTCGGTTTTGTGTGAGAAAAGAGAGGGTCTTTACATGGTGAAGGATGTTTTGTTGAAATCTCAGGAGAAAGGGATTCGGGTTGACGAGTCCACTTTTTCGATTTTGATTGAAGCCCTTTGTAGGAATTCGAAAGCCAAGTTTGCAATTGAGATTATGGGATTAATGGGTTTGTTTGAGTGCGACCCGGATCCGAGAATGTATTCTCTTGTTTTACAATCTCTCTGTGAAGATTCGAACAGTTGGTCAGATGTAATTGCAGTTGTACGAGAAATGCAAAGTGCTGGATTTATGCCGAGTATTATGGAGTACTATAAGGTGATTGCTTTGCTTGTTAAAGAGGGAAAAGTGGATGAGGCTTATTGTTTTGTTAATGAGATGAGAATTGATGGAGCGAAACCTGATGTGAGCTGCTACAACAAAGTGCTCTCGGGGTTTAGTGAGGCAGGGAGATTTGATATGGTAGACGAGGTGTTCGATGAAATGCTCATTAGGGGCCTCATTCCAAATGTTTATACATTTGAGATTTACATAGGTGGTTTGGCAAAGAAAGGTGATGTAGATGGAATGGTTAAAATGGTGAAATGCATGGAAAGGGCAGGGTTTGATGCTAATGTGCAAATTTATAACATGATTATTGGTGAGTTTATGCGTAGCGGCAAATTAAACAAAGCTAGAGAATTGATGGATGAAATGGTTAGAAAAGGAATTAAATGGAATTCAGATACTTTAAGTCTATATTATGAAAAGGAATTAGGGAAAAGACAAGATGTTGCGAGCTCCTAATAGAGATTGCAGTTGCCTCAGGTATTTCATTTTAGGGTGCTCATATTTCTCAAACATAGATTAGTGGTTATGTTATTTTGTAATAATACAGATTTGTTATTATACTTAGTATTGTTAGATTTATGTCATCATGTTTCTCAAATATAGATTAGTTAGGTTTTCTTAACTAGTACAGGTTTGTTTAAATATTCAGTTTTGACTAAAAACTTTACCAGTATACCTTTTTTTTTTTTTGAGTAGTGGGTGAAACCCATCGATTTTTTACCAGTATAATCTGAATACCGGTTATTATAATTTCCAAGATGTATATCATGTAATGTTCTTTTACCAGTATAATCTGAATACCGGTTGATTAGTGGTTTATGTTCTTTTCAGTTCCAGACTAAGGTATACTTTCTTATAGCACACTTTGATATAAGACATTAGCTGGAAAACTTGTCTGATAATGATCTTTTTAAGGTATCGAGCATATTTGTTTATACCCAGAAATAAGACTAAAAGGACACAGGTATACTTTCGTAAATTGCTTGTCAGACAAAATTTAGGCTCGTGCATATATGTATGTCGTAGAGATCAGAAAAAATGTCGAAGCGCCGAAATAACAAATTTTCTTTTTCTATTGTACAACAATGCTTGAACAACTGTACAACTGATTTTCTTTTCTTTTTTTTTTAAATCTTGGTAGAGGCTACCAAGTAGAAAACAAAATTATATACTCCCACTCTACATTAAACTTACAACTCTCTTTGTTTAAAACAAAGGAAACACAACAACAGGCAAACAAAACATCATTAGCCAACATCTTCAGCAGTATCTAAACCACTGTTCTGCAACCTGCACTGTTTTTGCGGCCACCATCTCTGGTGCAATGAGCTTTCCTCTGAAAATCTTCTCATTTCTTTGGCACCAAATGTGCCAGCAAGCACATGTCAGCAGTATCGGCCCTTTGATCTTCCAGTTCAGAACCCTGAGCGACCTTTTGCCGTGTATCTTGCACTGTATACATCACCACAAGCAGCTGAAAACCAATGATGCTGGCTATTTTAGCCCAGACCCTATTTGCATAGTTGCATTGGAAAAGTAAATGTATGGCAGTTTCCAAAGGGCAACCCTGACATAAGACACAATGTAATTCGCATTGTATCATTCGTTTCTCCATTATATCATGGGTGAGGATCTTTTCTTTGAGCATGAGGTAAGTAAAGATTTTAACTGATTCTGGTATCTTGTATTTCCACAGCTTGTGATTAATATCCTTAACCTTCTGTCCACCCTTAATTACTCGATAAATCGAACTGGCACTGTAATTGCCCTCCACTGACCAGGGGCGGACCCAGTGTATTCCAGGGGGGGGCAGCTGCCCCCCCTGGATTTTGAGTTTTAATGGAGATTTATCGGTTTCGATCGACTCTGCTCCTTCCTGGAATTTTTTTTTGTCCCCCTCTGGACATTTAATTTGTAATTCGAGTTAAATTTAGAGTTAAAATTGAAATAAATCTGTTAAATTTTTATTGGTAATTAGAATTATAAGTCAGAGTATCAGAAATTACAAGTCAAAGTATTGGAAAGTATAAGTTGAAGCTTATTTTTTGTCGAGTACCCAATTGATTAATGGATTTAAATCCGATTAGATATTTAAACCCGATTCGATATTTTTTTGCCCTCCCGTGACGAAAATCCTGGATCCACCCCTGCCACTGACCATCTCCAGCGTATCTCATCTTGTTTCTTTTTTATGGTTATCGGCGAAGCGTATCTCATCTTGGTCCTGTGTAAATAGTACATTTTGCAATTGTAACTCTACCTCAGGTTGCAGAGTTTGGACAATTGGTAGTGCTGCCCTCAGGGAAATAGCCCACTGTCGAGGTCTTGGCGCTCGTCTGACCTGTATAGGCATTTCTCCCCATTTATCGTCCCAGAAGGAAATGGTTGCTCCATTGCCTATATTCCGGAAATAAATCTGCTGCAATTCCAAAGCATCCCAGGACCCTGTTTTTCCGAATCCAACTGTTTATATATTTTGAGATTCGTGCATAACAACCAACTGCTTTTGAGATTCGTGCATTTCAAAAAATTAATGGTTGGATTTGGAAAAGCAGAGTTCCTGCGATTCTTTGAATTCGTATCCTCTGCATTAACTCAAAAGGGAATCTTTTGTGTTAATGCATCTGGACCATCCAATCTACTATAAATCCGTGCAAATTAAATCCGCACTAATATTAAAGGGTCCTCTGTTAAAATCAGATAGCCAGATCGGCTCCGTTCAATATCAGACGGTCGAGATGCATTAACTCGAAAGATTCTCTTTTGAGTTAATGCAGAGGATACGTGTTCCGATTCTTTGGAATCGCAGCAGATTTATTTCCCTATATTCCAGCATATGCACCGTTGAAAAGAATGGGTATAGTTTGATGAGCTGTCTCCAAAAGAAGGTACCAGTGGCAGTTCAAAGCGTCGGCAGCAGTGCAGATATTTTGTATGCCATTAATAATGACTTAATATCCTTTCCTTGTGCTTATGTTGGGGTACACATTATTTGTCGCATATATCTTGAATAAAAATGAACTTTGACAGTTCCATTTTTATTTATTTCTACAAATAAAAATGGCACACGTATTTGATTATTTTTGCTCACATTGCAGAAGCGAAAAAAAAAAAAAAAATCTGGACTAACAGGACCACAAAGCTTGATGCCTACTGGATCATCTTAATTTAATTTGGGACAATAATTTTAAACATAACAAGTAACATGAATTTATATTTGCCAATCATAGTCTGTACAATGATAAACATGGCAGCTTTAATGTATAAGCTTTACAAAAGTCAGTACATATTCTTACACAATTGACTCCGTTTTTTTTATTAATACCCAAAAAAAAAAAATTAGCAAATTTGCCCTCATCTCAAATTTTTTATTAAAACTACCCTAACCACCCCACTGTGGGGCGGTCCACTGTTCGTAGCAGATGGGCCGTTTGTTAATTTTTTTTTTACTGTTCATATCAAACCGCCCCACTGTGAGGCGGTTTGCTATGAACAATAACTTTTTTTTTTATTTAGAGACAATATGAATATTAAGATGCTGAATTCTAACGCTAAAAATTCGGATTTTTTTTAAATATTTGTTATATTACTTCTTTTGATGTATAATTAGCATTTTTATACTAAAATATGCTAAATTACTTGAAATTATGTTAAATTACGTTGAATTACACTAAATTACGTTAAATTACGCTAAACTCTAAACTCTTATTTTGGACAATTTCTAAAATCCTAAACCCTAAAAATTACCGTACAAGTTAGAGTTTAGGGTAATTTTTAGGGTTTAGGACAATTTATAAATATGTTATGTAAAAATTGTAAATCATTTAATGTACGGTAATTTTTAGGGCTTAGGGTTTAGGATTTTAGAAATTGTTCAAATAAAGAGTTTAGGATTTAGAGTTTAGCGTAATTTAACGTAATTCAATGTAATTTAACATAATTTCAAGTAATTTAGCGTATTTTAGTATAAATATGTTCATTATACATCAAAAGATGTAATCTAACAAAAAACCCAGCTAACGTGGGTATATTTATTAATAAAAATGTCGGAAACTAGGGTTTAGGGTTTAGGTTTCTTTTAAATATCACTAATTTTTATAAATATGTTATGTGAAAATTGTAAATCATTTAATGTACGGTAATTTTTAGGGTTTAGGGTTTTAGAAATTATCCAAAATAAGAGTTTATGGTTTAGAGTTTAGTGTAAATTTAACGTAATTTAGTGTAATTCAACTTAATTTAACATAATTTCAAGTAATTTAGCGTATTTTAGTATAAATATGCTAATTATACATCAAAAGAAGTAATCCAACAAATATTTAAAAAAAAATCCGAATTTTTAGCGTTAGAATTCAGCATCTTGATATTCATATTGTCTCTAAAAAAAAAATACTGTTCATAGCAAACCGCCCCACAGTGGGGCGGTTTGGTATGAACAGTAAAAAAAATAAAACAAATTAGCAACCCGCCCCGCTGGAGGGCGGTCTGCTATGTGGACCACCCCACATTGGGGCGATTAGGATAGTTTTAATAAAAAATTTGAGGTGAGGACAGATTTGCTAATTTGATTTTTTGAGGGTATTAATAAAAAAACGGCAATTGACTCTATACCGAAAGTATAATTAAAATATATGCTATATCTACCATCTAAAAATGTTGTTCTCTCTTATATAGGGTGAAAACGGTATGGATAATATCTAATCTGTATTTGAAAAATTAAATGTGGATATCCGATATGTAAATATCTGTGTGGATATGAATACTGATATGGTTTTACGCTTAAATTATCCGTATCCAAATAGTAGATATATACTATATATTTTAATATGTATTTTGAAAAAAAAATATCATTCACCATTATAATTAGATAAATATTATGAACTCTAGTAATTTTTATTGGGTCCATTAAAGTTGCCTTCTTCCTTTCGTTTTTTTTTTTTTTTTTTTTTTGAAATTAAAGATAGAACCGCAACTAGTTTAATTCTGAAACAACATACAAAACGTTGTTTGTTTTCTCATTATTGCTGATAAAACATTAAAATAAAGAAACACAAATTTAATTAATAATACAAGTTGTAAGCTACTATTAGTAACAGACAAACAATATTCACGAATTATTTATTTTCAGCATTTTTCGAGCAGAGAGACGAATTAAACAAACTTTCTAAATTATTCTCAAATTATTTATGAATCTTACAATAATTAAAAAATTATTTCTAAACAATTCACATAATTTTTTTTTTCTTCTAAACAACAGAATTTAAAATATTTATACGCATTGTAGGGAAACAAATTATTTACAAATAATACTTGAAGTATATCCACATCATGAACGATAAATCATGTCGATTTTATTTTTAAAATTTTAATTTAAAAAAGTATTAGGAAAAATTAAAAAAGTACAGGATAGAAGATGCTATAGGAAAAATACAAGATAAGATATATTCCTCGGACCGACACAATATATATATATATATATATATATATATATATATATATATATATATATATATATATATATATATCAGCAAAATATGATAGGTGGCGGTGCTTTAACAACCACCGCTGGGATTAGCTTAAGATCAAAGATAAGCAACTTTTATCATTTAATATGTTAGTATGTAAAGCCAAAATTTTTATTGTTGAGACCTTGAAAAAATCAAATTAATGAATACCACCTCAGGGTCTATTATCAATCATACCACTCACACCAACTGAATTCGTGCACCAAATAGACGGGTGCACGCGCTAGGTTGGCGCACCCAGGAAAATCTCCAAACTGCAAATATTAAAATATTATAAATGAATGGATGATTCTACAGTTTGACTCAAATTGCATATGACATTTTTGTTTGCTTCTATTAAAATATTATACACATTCGGTATAAAATATGTTACAAATATTAGAATATTAAAATATTCAACCAATTTATATAAAAATATTTGAATTTCAACCTGCAACATCAATTCTAATAGTTGCTTAATATTAAAATATTATAAATGAAAGGAGGATACTAACAGTTGCTTTTGCTTTTTATTTTAGACCGAAATTTCCAAACTGCAATATTAAAAAATATTATAAATGAATGGAGGATGTTACGGTTTGACTCAAATTGCATTTGACATTTCTGTTTTCTTCTATTAAAATATTATACACATTCCGTGTAAAATATGTTACAAATATTAAAATATTAAAATATTCAATCAATTTATATAAAAATATTTGAATTTCAACCTGCAACATCAATTCTAACAGTTGCTTAATATTATACCTAACCCAGTCCGCGCACCTGGTGCCCAGGTGTGCGCCAATTTGGTGCGCGAACCCAGTTGGCGTGGGTGGTAGATTGAAATTAGGTCCAAACGGGTGGTAATCATTTAATTTCGTCTTTTTAGGGTGTCAACTAAAAAATTTCGATCTGTATTATGGTACTTTACAATGCGTGGATCGATCCGTATTATAAATTTATATTATTATTTTAAAGTCAAAATAGTTGATTTGAATTGTTAAATTAACATGATCTTCATATAAAAATGTACTTACGAATCACATTTTATATTTTTGAAAACTTCTTTACTATTTTTAAATAGATATAATCACTCATATAAATATTCTGGACCATCCGAAAGCAGTGATTTCTATCAATTTAAAAATAGTTAGTAAAATTTTAAAAATGTAAAATTCAATCTCGAAGTATGTTTTCATATTAATATTGTGTTGACTATTTAAATTTTAAAAATAAAGATAGAAATTCACAGTACGGATCAATCCAAAGTAGCGTAGCCTCACTCTAAATCCTCATTGTGAGAAAACAACACAAATTTGTTCTTTTATTGACAAAAAATAATATCAACTAATTTAACTTTAAATAGAAAGAAAAAAAGTTAATGGACACAAAATTTTGACATTTTTCACTGTAAAAGTAGAAAAAAAATGATCTCTTATGAACAGCACCTAAATATTAAAATAGTAGTGACAAATAAATAATATACCTTTAGCACATGCTTTTTAAATTAATCAGGGAACGCTGCTGGTTTATTCCTAGCTCAAAGATAACACCACCAACCAACCAACCAACACTTCTATGCTCTTTTCTTGTATTTGACTTCAATTCAAGCCCCACCATATTGAATTATTGATTCTCCATTTCTCTCTTCTACTTTTGCCAAGAGAGTAGAAAAATAGAATTATCTTTTCAAGACCCAAAGAAATTATAGATGACTTGGCATCTATCCGTTGCATTAACAATTGGGCTATGTTTGGATGACACGAGAATAGCAAGAATATAGGCTATTCTATAATAGAAGCTATTCGGAATAGCAATGTGCATTCAAACAATATTTTTCTATTCAGAATAGCTGCTATTTTCTATTTTTTGTAAATGTTGGAATAGCTACTATTCGGAACTGTGATATTAGAGAAAAAAAAAAATTTCCCTTTTAGATTTCCGCCAACACAATTCCAAAATGACAAATTTGATATCACTTTCCGCTATCTCCACATTGTGACAATTCATTTGAGATCCCACTTGCCTATCTTTCCTCTTAATTAACACTTGTTAACACTATTTTTTATTGATTACAGCTATTCACTATTCCACATATACAACCGAAACAATATTTTTACTAATCCGAATAGCACCATTTTCACACTAATCTGAAAATCACTATTTTTTCTCTATTCTCATTTACTATTCTAAAATTTCGCTATTCTAGCTATTCTAACTCCCATCCTTTATTATTTGAGATATGGGATGTTATACTTATCACTAAATCATCACTTGCTAATTACCTCCAAACTGTATTCAATTAATTTCTTTCAATTTATATGTATTATGTAATATTTAAGTATGTATTTTGAGTGCTTCATATAATAAATATGATGGTTCAAAATTAAAAAAAAATGTATATTATATAATAATTGAGTGTGTATTGTATAATAGATGAATGTGTATTATGAAATTACTAAATATGTACTTTTGAGGAATTTGCATAATGAGCCAAAAAAGAAAAGCATACTGTTGTTGATAGTAGTCAAAATAAATGGTGTGATTTAGTTTAAAACACATGATGATAGCTCATAATATATATTTTTATTTTCGAGAGAACAATTATCGATAATTATTTCATACTGAAATAGACAAGTGTACATTATCCAACAAACTAATGTTGTGATGTAGGTTGACAGGACGAAGGATGGATGTGAGAGTGCCTCTCTTGTCACAATTCCGGCTAGGCAGCAGGGTCGTGACATGTATGAAGAACTGACTGTGTATTTTTTAGGAGGTGAGTTTAAAATCAGACCCGTTAAAAATTAAGATATTTACTACAACTTGTATGATTTTTTTTTTTTGAAATCTTGGGTTGATAACTTGTATGATTTGTTAACCATAAATTATAAAATTCAAATGATGGCTTACTATAACTGCTTAAAATTTTAAAATAACTAATCAATTAATGCATTTTAATTGAACGGTCCAGCTCTAACAATACAATGTCTACTGTCATATCAACATTGATGCAAAAATACATATGCTACATTAATATCATATACATCAAATATGAACACTTTGCTGAGACTCCAAGTTTACAAGCTTCAAAAAAAAAAAAAAAAAAAATTTTTTTTTTGACGATTACTGACAAGTGTCCATCTATCATTTAATCCTGACCATACAACTGTGATATATTTGCACAACACTTCTAGATCTGGTACAGTTGTACAGGTAAAGCTACCTATCCAACAAAAAAGGAAATTATTATTGCGTCTAAATTTGAGAAACAACCAAATTCAATTTGATATAATTTTGTATTATTTCAAATTTTGAATTACTAAATACTAATTGATAATTATTAATATTTATTACAATTATAATTTATAATGTTTGGCGAATAAATTCAGAGACTTCAGGAAAATACTTTCAGACATGTAATTTAAGAAGTATCTGATATCTATATTTTATAATATTCACTGGTATACTACATAGATGCAATATTTGTCTATTATTTTTTATAATATTCACTGGAAAATCTAGAATACGATACGTCTATTATATATATGATTTTTTGTTATTTTAATTATGATATTTAGATTAATCATAATCATAATTTAAATCAAACTTGCACAAAAAAAACTAAAGACTTGATTCAAGTATAAATTAAATACCATAGTTACTGGTATATATATTACATAAGATAGTCTAATAATCACGCAAGAAACAAATAATTTGAGAATTCAAATCTGATGTGTCAAAGGCGGGCGGGGTATAGGATACGCCATCAATCGGATACGTATTGGTATCGTATCGGACACGTATCGATATCCGATACGGGTACGGAACTTATATGGAATATCGAGGCAACATAGGTTAAGTATAGTTTAGTTTTTTTATTAATCCGACAAACAAATTTTGAATATGAATTTTTTTAAGAAATTAAGTAACTATAGCATATCATTTTTTTTAAAGAAACTGTTTATATAATTACAATATTAATACCATTACCATATTTTTTTTAATTAATACTTCACCTATATTATTGTTAGTTGGAATATGTTTATCTTTTATTTGGACATTTTTCTATTATAACTTTTACCACTTATATTTTTATGACAATCACAAAATATGCCTACATTTTTATTAATATCCAAAGTTAATTACAAATTAATTATTATACCCATGATTTTCCAGTTTCGCGAAAAATATCCAAACCGGCCATAAATGGCCGGTTTCTTCTCCTCAGAAGCCGGCTATTTTATGATCGGTTTCCTATTTTTTTTTTTTTTACACAAATTATTTTCTTCTTGTATATGATCTGCTTTGTGATTATGTAATCTTTGTGATTATGTAATGTAATTTTATTTTGTCATTGTATTGTAATATTATTTTCTTGACTATTTTCTGGATACTTGTGTCACTCACACCGACTCAATTTATTTCGAGATGCGCCAATTGGTGTGTCTTTAATCTTTAAAGTACTTACTTTGTTGTTTAAAGCACTTATTCAATTTTTTTTTAATATTTTATGTTGTACTATTATTTTTATTGTTGTAATATTTTCTATTTAGCATTATCATGATAATTTATTTTATCCGAAAAATATAAAAATAGTACCATAAAAGCACACATACAAAAGAACTGAAATATAGGATAATCCAAATATACTAAATATAAATAGTACAAAACTTACCACGATACTACTAAAACGGAGAGGGGGATCATCGCTCAGGCGGTACTCCGGCGTTCACCCCACGCTCGCGCGGCCAGGCTCTATCTTCCGGGGTCTCCACACCAGCATCGGCGTAGCTGCGTCTCCGCTCAACAGTATCCTATATGTAATCACCCCTAGAGACTGTCGAGACTGGCGGGGTGTACCGAAGATAGATGCAGCGAGCCCAGTCCCAAAGTCAGGCTGAGTATGAGACCCGCTACCACTAGCCTCTCTATCATGTGGCATCTCTGTGCCATATCGGGGTACTGGCGGTGCCGACATAAAACCCTCCTCGTATACCCCGATCTCATGGAGACTGCACGAGAGGGACTCGACATCCGTAGTATCGGGCTCCTAAGGCGGTGGCTGTGGCGGCATCTCGGCCGGACCCTGCAATCATACATATAATTTAGTAAATATGCTCAAATGGTCTAATTTTCCTAATTATGCTAAATTCGGCTAAATTACGCTTAAGTATCCTAATTATGTTAAAAAATGCTAAAATACCATAAAATATGGGCAACTGTACTAATTACACTAAATTACAACAAATTACCCTAAATCCTAAATCATACACCCTAAACCCTAAACCCTAAACTATACACTCTAAATTAAATAAAAAAATTACTTTAAAGAAGAGAGGAAATTCGGTTGAGAGATGAGTGAATTGTGAGGATGAGAGAGAAAGAAATGGGTATATATAGGATAAATTACAGGTTAAAAAAAAAAAATAGAAAGCCGGTCATTTTATGACCGGCTTCTGGGGAGAGAAAACCAGCTATTTTATGACCGGTTTGGACATTTTTGCCGAAATCCGGTGAACCGGGGTATAATTATTAATTTCTAATTAACGTTGGATAAAAATGTCGGCAAAATAGGACTACCTAACAGAAATCTCTCAGATTGAATGAATTAATTTTTATCTTTAATTGGTTATTCAACATGTTCCTTAATGGGATATCATCATGTTCCTTTTGTTTTAATCGCAATAGAATACGAATAATTAAATTGAAGGAAAAAAGTAGAGTCCAAATTCCCTCTTGCTTCCTCAAAATATCTCTACAACATCATCTTTCATGGCTTAGTCCAAATTCCCTCACTCAATTTAATCTTGTATATGATATTAATGTAGGGGGCCAAACGAGATTTTTTCCTTGTGAGGTATAAAAAAGGAATTCAGAGTAGGGCATCGGCATCGGACCTACTTTGGTTCGATGAGTGTGGTGACCATCCGATTTGCATCAAAATCCGTGTGAGTCTTATCAATTTCTGTGCCAGCAGATCTTGATGCTAATCGAACGGTGTTAGAGCTAATTGAACTTAATAGTAGGTCCGATGGCCATCGGACCCAAGCCTTTCTCATAAAAAAGAGACTCGAGAGAATTCTAATGACACTTCATTGTATGACTCAAACCCAACCGCACAAAACACAAGACCTTAAATTTTGCATATTACTTTGGCAATAATTTAATTTATTTGACGCCATTCGACCTTATCCCTTTCTGAAAATAATGAACTCTCTCAGTCGCTTTCTGACGCGCAATAAGTTCATTGGGGCCCACGTGTCAGACATACAAACGGAAAAGCAGATCCGTTTTGATCCTTGGGGCCACAGGTGTCTGAATGCTTTTAATTAAAAACCAACAAAAAAGCTTTCTAGGAAACAACCAATTTTATCACCATATTTTAAATAAATTTGTCTAAGAATTTTTTTGTCTTAATTGTGTCTCTATTTTTCTGAAACTTTAATAAATCAAAATTTAAAATTTAAAATTTAAAATAAAACCGTTGAATATGAACTACATCATTTTATTTATGCACATGTAAAAAATTATGACATTTCAACTTTGTTTTGGTTATCATCTTGAGATTGTAAAAATATAGAGGGATGCTTCTATGGGCATAAGGATCTATTTTTAAAATGAGCATATTTTTATTTTCAAAGTTCAAACAGTCGATCCGACCGTTCAACATTTTCTCCATATTACAATGTACTTGGAGGTCAAATTTTACATTTTTTTGAATTTTTTACTATTTATTAAGTATTTTACAAAACTAGTCAAATTCAGACCATTGAATTTTGTACCCATCTTAATAAATAGTAAAAAAATTTAAAAAAAATGTAAAATTTGACCTCCAAGTACATTGTAATATGGAGAAAATGTTGAACGGTCGGATCGACTGTTTGAACTTACGAAAATAAAAATATGCTCATTTTACAAATAGGTCATTATGCCCATAGAAGAATTTGCCAAAAATATATACTAGTGTGGATAATTTCTAGACGTTGATTTTTCAACTTATTAATTCACATAAAAATAAAATTGAAATGTGATAATTTTTTATGAGCACATAGAGAAAATAATATAAATTGCATCTAACGGTTTTATTTTGATATTTAAATTTTAAATTTTGAGTTAATAAAATTTTTAAAAATAAAGATACAATATAGATAAAAAAATAAAGACATTTGAACCGTCTCTAAATCTTGTAGAATTTTATCCAAAATCTTACCTTCACATGTGTCATGCTCACATGAAAAGTTGACACCGAGAAAGTGTGCTGAAATATAATACCGGAAGTCAAGTTAGTACAAAGATATATATTTGAGCAAATCTACAAAAATATGACCAAATCTACAAACCCAGCAATTTCATTTCACTTGGTTCTAATTTCTCAACATTAAACACATTCTATTTGACTGAAATAGTGACTGAGTACCAAGAACAAGTCCAACTATTCTAGAATAATTTCACAAAAAAAATTCCTCTAGATTCTTCTTTTATCGAAATACTTAAGTTGACCTTTTGATGAGAGGAAAAGTTAAGAATTGTATGATTATTCTAGGGGAATAATTGTAGAGTAGGAGAATTTGCAAAGGAGAACCAGTCTATATATACACCTCCGTGGCTAAATTGCAAACAGCATGAGCCTCCAAATTCCAATAGAAAAAAAGAAAACCTCTTCTCTAAACCATCAAAAAAGAAGAAGAGAATAGAGAGATGATATCCGATCTAAGGAAAAACGGAGAAGAGAGAGATGATGAACTACAGTATGAATATTCTTCTTCGATCTCTGATGCTGAATCCTGTTCGTCGGATTCTGAGGATGATGCAATCTCTGATCAAAATCAACAGCATGAGCCGCCTTATGATTTTTCATCTCTAATGGCGCAGCTTCCCAATCCTAACAAGTAAGCTTTTATATTTTTATTGCCTTTTTTTTGTTAAATATTTTGATAAATTTGATTTGTGTGTTCAGTTAAGTTTAAAAAAATTGCTTCAGAAAGTGTTAATTGAAGGATTTTTTTTTTTCGAAGGAAATTTTATAAAAACTTAGTTAAAATTTAGTGGACATTAAAATTAAATAATTTGAAGTCACCTAAATTGACCATGGTGGAGTTGAAACAATGAATATTTCTGTTGTAATTAATAAGTTAATAATGCATAAATGTAAAATTTTTATGGGAATAATATATCACAAAATGGGTTTTAGGTAAGAATCTCTTATCTTATCTATGTAAGGAAGGAAAAGATAGTCATAAAAAACTTTACTAGAAGAATATTGACTTAATCCTGTTCCTTTCACATGCTCTCAATCTTATCTTATCTTATCATATCTTATCAGAAATATATTGATCTTTTTGGTTATAATTTCAGGAGAGGATTGTCTAAATATTACGATGGTAAATCTCAATCTTTCACATCGTTGTCAGATGCGAAATGCAAAGAGGATCTACCAAAAAAAGAGAGGAGCCCTTACAAGAGGAAGATAAAACCAAGCAAGAGCTACGCTGATGGCCTCTCTGACAAGAACCAGGACGCATTTTGCAATCATAACCCTAATAATAAAGATATCACAAGAAACTCTTCAAGGGGTTCATGCGGAAACCTCTTGGCAAGAAACAGTGGCAGGAATATGTTGTGTAGACCTCCCACAATTCCTCTAAACAAAAATTCGAGTAGATTGGCTTAGAAAATGTATACAGTGAAATACTGAAATTTTCACTAGTAATTTATTTATTTATTTTTTTTGCATTGTATTTTGTTCGGCTTAAATGATGATTTTGTTTGTGCTCATATTGCACCGAGAGCTATACCTATACTTTTTGTCATTTGTTTTTTCTTTAATTTTTTCTGTGATGAAACCAAACATAGCTTAATTGCTAAGAAAATGTAACAGATTCGATACTTCATTTTAGCACAAATAAACCATTTTTCTTTAAAGTTTCCGTGTGTCATAATTTATAAACCATTTTTGTTTTTTTAGAATTATCTACTTCACCAAGAACTCTGGACTAGATTCCAAGCGTGTTTATTCCATCAGGCTAATGGAGATATAATATTGAAAAAGAAAACATTGGGACCTTAATCTGAAAATGAAAGATTACAATCACTTGGCAAGTTTGCATGCACTTTATATCCACTTCGCTATCAAGAATAACAACGGTTTGCAAATTTATCACTTGCATACAACGCAAGCACAAAAGAATAAGAAAAATTTAACAAAAAAAAACAAAATCATGAAGACAAAAAGCTAGCTATTCTTCAGGTAAACAACGTCTTATTAAAGCAAAAGCAAAATGAGGATACCTAATAAAAGTTTCTAAAACCTAGTATGGTGAAAAGGTCACCTAACAATTTGGTGAAATTTCTCAGCTCAAAATTTAAATGAAAAAAAGGAAAGAGATGTTATAGATTAAAAGAATATCAGCTTCATCATGAATTCTGATCTAATTCTTCTTTATAATGTGTAGACTGAGGCACAGTGGCTGGCTGCACAATCTGCCACAGCCTTCATTGCCACAGAAAAGCCTTTATATAAAAGATAAATTTTCTTACTGAAGAAAAATCAAAAGGCGTATTCATATATCGCCTTGGCAGCTCCATCATCATCATTAGTGGATCCAATTACATTAGCAACTGATTTGGCCTTCTCGGACCCGTTAGCAAGAGCCACACCTAGAGATGCTAATTCCAGCATCTCCACATCATTCTCACCATCACCGATTGCCATTACCTTTCATTGAAAATATAATAAATTTATCTAAGGCATTAAGAGTACTGCATAGAGGTTGCTCATGCACATGCTAAGATATTATTGTTTATTTATGTTTTTACTTTTGTCAATGCAAATTACACCCGTTTTATAAATTCTTTACATGATCTGCAATGAGTATAACAGCGGACCATTGAAAATGACCAAATTGACCCTAAAAAATGGTCAATAAAAGCTTCCAAAAATCAGGTGTAACTTCAGTTTGATCTAATAAGCAGCTACAAGGAAAAAATGAATCCATTGGAACTACAGTCAATCAATATTGACAGGACAAACTTGTGTTCCATAACAATAGGCAAGAATTCACAGTTGGCACACAAATAGCAATTTTTTTCTTACTTCTTAAAGTCGCAAAATTGCTTGTATTATCTTCTATCCTTTCTTTTCATTCTTCTATTCCTTATTATAGTACACATTTTTTTTGCTAATATATATTTTATAGAGTACAACTAGGGTGTTCTTAAGCTCACCAAGCCTCTTTGCGAGCTTAACTCAAAAACCCATCAAATTGGTCTCAAGCGACGCATCCAAACCGTTGAAACCGATCTACTTCACGAGTGATGAGTTTACATGTCAAGTTTTTAAATTTTCGAACTAATTTAATATAAAGTCAAGCGGTCAAAAAATGATGAAAAATGAACACATTAAAATTAACTTATAAACCATCTTTTTTTTACCGCTTGACTTTATACTAAATTAGTTCGAAAATTTATAAATTTGACATGTAAATGCATCACTCGTGAAGTAGATCGGTTTCAACGGTTTGGATGCATCATTTGAAGCCAATTCAATAGATTTTTGAATTAAGCTCACAAAGGGACTTGGTGAGCTTAAGAAACACCCTAATTCTACTCTATTTTATATTTAGTAGGCAAAATGCCTACTCTTCCAAAACAAATTTGCAATCCAACAGCGCTTTCAGAATGTATGTAGGGGGCCATAGGCCGATACGTGAGAATTTAAGCAGGTATTTATTTGTAAATTGTGGGATATGAAAGAAATACCTCATTGGGAGAAACACCAAGGTGATCCAAAAGTATTTTGACGCCTTTGCCCTTTGAGGTTCCAGGTGGTACTATTTCAAGCATATGGGGCACAGCCTGTACTACTCCGGCCCGCCCATCAGTTGCTTCTTCCCAATATGGCCTCAAAGTGGAGGCTACACCCTCAGCCGTGTCAAGGTAAATTAATTTCTATAAAATAAACAAATAAAGATTAATTTTGAATTATCAAACAGCAAAGAAAGTTTTTTTGCACATATAATCAAAGAAATTTTACCCATTGAGACTAGGTAAGTAATAAATACACAGAGTCAGAATGAAGAAAAAACAAATATTATTCAGGAATCTCTAATGCAATTGTTCAAGGTGCATGCAAACTCACACACAGACGTACACATATAGAGCATGCAAAGTCACCTGAATCTCTGCAGTGTTGAGAAGTTCTTCAATTGATGGAATAACTTCAGCCTGAAAAAATATTTAGCCCCAGCAGATATAAGTGCACTTGCCAGATTCTTTTTTTTTTTTTTTTCAGATAATATGATATTTACAGTCAAGGAAGCACCTTGGGCTCGTGGTATACAGTGTGAAGACAATCGACAGAAGGATGCTCAAATAATGTCAGACATCTGTCCTGACAAAATGCTATTAGAGGTATCTTGTTCTTCATTGAATAAGTAAATGCCTGAAATATAATTCCCAGAGAAGCAATAAATATAAAAGATCTTGGCCTAATCATGGCGACTAAAGCAAGTACAGCACCAACCTGATTCAATACAGTGAACTGTTTTCTAGTGGTACTATTTGAATGAGATATATATTAAAGATTAAACCAAAAGAAAATTAAAATACGATGGTGCAAAATGTGCAGTTTGGTATATTTAAAGCTGCTAGCCTACGTTGTTTATTGCAACATTACAACACTGAAAAATAAACACAATTAAATTAATGAATACTGAAATATAAAAAAGTATAGTTAAGACATATCATTACCTCCCTACAGACACCAAGGTCGAGGTTTCTTCTATAAATCTCTCTTCCTTGCATCCCATAAACAAGCAGACCCTGAAAGGCAGCAGTACATTAAAACCTTCATTTATAAAGAGCATTTCATGTTAAGCTCATATAATTTGGTTTTGCATGAACAGAATATAACCTGAATAAAAATGCCAGGGGAATAATTAGAGACAACACCGCCTTTTCCAACCAATCCAACATTTTTCAAGACATTTATAACTCCTGGCCGGGTCTGATGCACGTAAAATGAATACATTAAAAATAAATAAAAAATGAAGACCAAAAACAATTAAAGAAACATGATTTTCAATTACAGAGGAAGTAAATTATTACTTTTCCAGTGGCAATCACAATTTTTACACCTCTAGATACTGCCTCTTTCAAAGCCTGAGCTGTCGTTTCCGTAATCTGACTTTGACTGTTCAAAAGTGTGCCTAATTTCAAGGCAAGGAAAGAACGGGTAAATATAAAAGAGACTAAGATTCAAGATAAAGAAAAAGAAAACGAACCAAAATTCTTACCATCCATGTCACAGAATATATAGCTGAATTTCGGCCTATAAAATCGCAAGGATTTAGCTTTCTTCATTTTATCTTGTGAAACCTGCTCTGTAAACATTCTTAGACGAAAATTCATCACTATAAGCATTTCTGAACACCAAAAATGGTAAGTAAACTTAAACTTATATGCAGGTTCCAGTAACTGCCAACCAATTTTTGACTTGTCAGGTTCCTATTGATCTCAGTTTGTTTCATTTTTCTTATGCTATACTGCGGTTTAGTTGTCAACGTGGGGTTTTGCTAAGTAGTTAGGAAGAGCTGCAACAATGCTTAGATATTAAAAATATTATAAAATTACTCCACCAAAAAAGGTGCAAAATGGTGATCAAATAAATATACCATCTGGAATTGAGGAGTCACTGACGCTCTTAATCAGCCCTTTCTTTGTCCAACCTAGAACCTTTAAAACCAAGTGCTCCTCTATCTCCATTTCCCTTTTTGCCTCATCACTAGCCTCATGATCAAACCCAAGAAGATGTAACAAGCCACGGACCTGTGGATATCCTTTTCTTTTATTTATGGCTTGCTAACATTGCTTAAAATAACAAAACTAATTTCTTTTTACCAATTAACAGGAAACATTGTATGCATTTGCAGCTAGCAAGCAATACTTGCACATTTGCACCTACTGACCAATATTTTGGATCATCACTGATGAGACTGGACGCTCAGATTAGGGCAATAGAAATGTACATTCTGTTAGATAATGACAATTTTGGCCCAACCCTTTATGACCCATTTGACTCACCCAGGTTTAAACTATTTAAAAACCAAGTCAACCAGATTCAGATGTGTGCTCCAAATTCAGATCATCTAAGGAAAAATTTATATGAGTTAACAAGAGAAAGTCAAGGGTAATTAGACACTTTCTTGTTGACTCAAATCTCATAATTGATGGTCCATTGTAATTTGTAAAATACAAACTAAAAGAAAAATCCCACAGCTATTTGCATATCAGCTAAATAAACCGGGTTTCATTGCAAAACAATAAATGCGTGAGGAGTATTTTTACCAAGAGAATTCTAACTTCATCAAGAAGTGAGTGGCCTTTCTCCTCAGCTTGTCTAGCAGCAGTCTCGACAGAAATTACCACTTTGCCTACCATTAACTGTGCCAAAGGAAAGACAAAACCTTAAGAATAAGAAACCAAAAGAAGGCTTATTTACTGAATAACCCCACACTGCTTCTTTTACTGTTCTTCTTAGGTAAGGAGTAAATTAAGCTCTAGTGGAATAATTTTGCATGTATCATTTCTACTTGTCATCAGTTCTACAATGGAAGTAAAAAGAAATGGAGGTGGAAAGGGCAAATTTGAAATAAAATTCTGGATATAATGAAAATGTGAATAAAAATTCTCAAGATTTGTCTTCCAAAAACAAGCACTTATTTAGTAGGAATAAGAGGGTGATGCAGTTTTCCCTTCCTAATTCCCCATAGATGCCTACTTTGTTCTATCTGGGAGTAATTGTAACCACTTGGGTACCAAATACAAGGAACCACTAGGTACTTGTTCGGCTAACTATAGATAAATGGCAAGTTGTGCTGTGATTCAATAAAAACAAAACTTTAACATGTTAAGTTTAAATTTGGAATTTTAGAATTTCAAGTACTTACAATAGGGAATTCGAGATCAGCTATGTGATGTGACACTGATAGCACATCAGTGGCATGATCCTCTCCTCTCCATTCATTATTAATCTTTCTGATACATTCATCATTGCATAAAACCAGAGATAATTCAACTTTTTCGTACTTTCCCATGTCAGTTATGGAATTATCTCTTGTTTTATAGTTAGAACCATTGAGGCCGTGCAATGCAACCTTCATTGCCATAGGACCATTCAATTTCAGCATCTCTGCAATATTCTATGTAAAAAAAATCAGAAGTAAAAAAAGTTAGGTTCTTAAGATATACATCTAACACAAGGTTGTTATATACAAGGAATTTTTTATTAATAGAAATTAATAAAAAATTAGAGAGGAATGTAGAAAGAGTCCTATAGATGTTAGATTGATAGAAAGATCGGATTCAAAGTTTCTGATCAAAAAATTTGGATCGGATTCAATGATACCGATCCAATATATTGTTTCTTTTTTGTTTTAGTTTTTACAGAGTCGCATGAAAATAGCCATAGAAGATTTGAAGTAGGTCCAAAATTTGTACTTTCAATGCTCATTTTCACGTGCCTCTTCTTTTGTATGCAACAAAGAAACTAAAGACGAATTTATCTGGTGCTTTCTATACAATCTTATGTGTTACTGAGGCGAAATGCATAAAAAAATAAAAAGAGGATTGGATCGGTAGCATTGAATCCGATCCAAAATTTGGGATCGGAAACATTAACCCCGATTTTTCTATTGATGCAAGAAAATTTGTACTCTTTTTATTTTCCTCTCTCATTCTTTATTAATTTCTATGAAAAAAAAATTCTCTTATATACAGGAGAGATGTCTTCTGTAACCATTTGTTTTTGCTACCATTTTTTTTAACTTTTAAATATTTTTTGGGGTTGGGGAGGGGGGAGGAGGGCAAAGCGATCAGCCTCATAATTACAAAGCATCGAACTGATGTTGCGCAATCATCTGATTTTTAACAGTTGAGGAATATTATCAATGAAAATTCATGGCTTATGTATGCACAAATTTAGCATGAACCAATATATTCTATACTGTCTTGTCGATGTAATATCCTAAATCAAAATCCTGTTGTTAAAAAAAAAAAAAATCTTCACCAGAGGTTTTGAAACCAGTACCAGTATTGAAATCAACAGCCACTTCCATACATACCTGCACTGGTTTCAACCCATTTGTACAAAAGTCTGTAAACGATTTCATAAAGAAAAGCAAAACATGTTACCACAACTTCATGATCATTAGGCAAATCATCGTCTAAACCAATTCTGACAGAGAGCTCGATCTCCCTTTCCTTTGGCGGCGGAGGACGCTTCTTGGCCGCGCCATTTCGCCTCCGAAGTTTACGAAGCCCTCTCACGCTCGTCATGATGTATCCGGCGAAAGGAAGCTGCCGCGAGTAGCCAGGAGACACGTGGATGCTTCTCTGCAAGAAAGAAGATTGACTGAGCGTGGGAGGAAGAAGGGCGGGATAGTGGGAGAAGGAAGATGGGTGGCCATGGCGAGAGGAAGGAGAGAACCACCGAAGCGTGGCGGAGAAAGACGGAGAACGGAGGCGCGAGTGGTCGGAGAAAGGGAGCGCTCGAGCGACGATTCGTGCCATGGGTTTTGGGTCAGAGAGAGGAGAGGGGAGGAGCGCTGAATGGAGCTCAAAGCAGTTGATTTGAGACATGATCGAAATCTGTGGTTTGTTATTAATTAACAATTAGTTCATAAAATTAAGGGACAAAATCAAGTTTAGCTATGTGGATTATGAACTAAACGGGGTGTTTTCTTTTCTAGTACAAACTATAAGTGTTGAAATTTGAAAATAATTAATTATTTGTTGGGACACAGAATGTGTCAAAACAGTCAAATATTAGGGTTCAAGCACCATGACGGTTTTAGGTCTACTTTTTACAAAAATTAAGATAGTTTAATATGTAGCATTTGGAGAAAGTAACTCAATCTTTGGATTTTGGATCGAGACCGTCCGATTCAAATCTGTGAAAATTCATCTCCGAAGTGAGCGCACACATTCCGATGACGAATTTGAATCCCGAGATGATCTCAAGCGACGAATTCGAATCGGACAGTCTTGATCCAAAACCCAAAGATTGAGTTACTTTAGGGGATCCGGACCCGCATTTGGATGCATAGGATAAATTTTTATATATATAGAGAGAGAATGGCTAATATACAAACGTTTGTTCCTGGACTCAGGAACAAACGGTGTTCTTCGAGTTTTAAAGTCCAAATAGTATATCCAAACCGTTAGATATTCAATCAATATTAAAATGTGCTTGGAGACCAAATTTTATATTTTTTGGAATTTGTTTACTATTTATTAAGCTAGTTTGAAAACCGCTGTTTTTTTATTAAATTTCTGGAGCATTGAAAAACAGCGGTTTCCAAACCAGCTTAATAAATAGTAAAAAAAATTCAAAAAATGTAAAATTTGGTCTCCAAGTACATTTTAATATAGATTGAATATCTAACAGTTTGGATCGACTGTTTGGACTTTGAAAATTGGAGAACCGAATCGTTTGTTCCTGGACTCAGAACAAACTTTTGTATATTAGCCATTCTCTCTCTCTCTCTCTATATATATATGAGGAAGGATCAAGTTACAACAATTTTGAGTTACAACATCCATTTTTTCATTTTCAAAGTCCAAATTGTCGATTCAAATCGTTCAACATGATCTCCACAATAAAAATAGTTATATTCAGACCATTGAATTTTGTACCCATCTTAATAAATAGTAAAAAAATTCAAAAAAAATGTAAAATTTGAGCTGCAAGCACATTTTATTTAGATAATCATGTTGAACGGTTTGGATCGACGATTTGGACTTTGAAAATGAAAAAAATGGTTGTTGTAACTCAAAATTGTTGTAACTTGATCCCTCCTCATATATATATAGAGAGAGAGAGAGAATGGCTAATATACAAACGTTTGTTCCTGGACTCAGGAACAAACGATTCGGTTCTCCGATTTTCAAAGTCCAAATAGTCGATCCAAACCGTTAGATATTCAATCTATATTAAAATGTGTTTGGAGACCAAATTTTATATTTTTTGGAATTTTTTTACTATTTATTAAGCTGGTTTGAAAACTGCTATTTTTATTAAATTTCTACAGCATTGAAAAACAGCGGTTTTCATACCAGCTTAATAAATAGTAAAAAAATTCCAAAAAATGTAAAATTTGGTCTCCAAGCACATTTTAATATAGACTGAATATCTAACGGTTTGGTGTTTGGACATTGAAAATCAGATAACCGAATCGTTTGTTCCTAAGTCCAGGAACAAACGTTTGTATATTAGCCATTCACTATATATATATATATATATATATATATATATATATATATAGTGAGTCTATAGTACTGTGCATAGTACGGGTTAGTCCGTACTACGGAGCCATATTTTCATTTTGAAAATCCTAATGGTCGATCCGAACCGTTCAACGTGATCTCCACATGAATATGTACTTGCAGACTAAATTTTATATTTTTTCGAACTTTTTTACTATATTTTAAGATAGTAGAAAATCACTTGATTTGAAAATTCTGGACCATAAAAAAATTGTGATTTTCTACCTATCTAAAAAAAGAGTAAAAAATTCTAAACAATAAAAAATTTAGTCCACAAGTATATTCTCATATGAAAATCATGTTGACGGTTCAGATCGACCGTTAGGATTTTGAAAACGAAAATGTTGATCCATAGTACGGACCAATCCGTGCTATGCATAGTACCATAGACTCACTCATATATATATATATATATATATATATATAGAGTGGCTAATATCAAAACGTTTGTTCCTAGCCCCCGGTGCAACCAAGTTGTTTTCGGGTTTTCAAAGTCCAAACGGTCGATCCGAACCGTTCAACATGTTCTCTATATTGAAATGTGCTTGGAGACTAAATTTTATATTTTTTGGAATTTTTTTGCTATTTATTAAGCCACTTTGAAAATTGCTGATCACATGGTCCAGAATTTAGTTGCACTGTTTTTACTGTTCACCCGGATCAGCAAATTTCAAAGTGGCTTAATAAATAGCAAAAAAATTCCAAAAAATGTAAAATTTGGTCTCCAAGCATATTTTAATATAGATTAAACATCTAACGGTTCACATCGACCGTTTGAACTTTGAAAACCCGAAAACAACTTGGTTGCACCGGGGGCTAGGAACAAACGTTTTGATATTAGCCACTCTATATATATATATATATATATAGATGAGCTATGCTACTCCATGGAGTAAAAACGCGTTTGTACTTCACGCCGTATTTTTATTTTGAAAGTCCAAACGACCGATCCAAACCGTTCAACATGTTCTCCATATTGAAATGTGCTTGGAGACCAAATTTTACATTTTTTGGATTTTTTTTACTATTTATTAAGCCACTTTGAAAATCGCAGATCCACTGTGAACAGTGAAAAACAGTAAAATTTTCTGGACCACCGGATCAGCGATTTTCAAAGTGGCTTAATAAATAGTAAAAAAATTCCAAAAAATGTAAAATTTGGTCTCCAAGCACATTTCAATATGGAGAACATGTGGAACGGTTCGGATCGGTCGTGTGGACTTTCAAAATAAAAATATAGCGGCGTGGAGCACCAAAGCGTTTTACTCCATGGAGTAGCATAGCTCAATTCTATATATATATATATATATATATATATAGTGCTTGGCTATTATGCTTATATAAGCATATGCCCACATATGCTTAAATAAGCATTTTTGCGTTTCCAATGTTCAAATGGTCGATCCGACCGTTCATCTTGTTCTCCATATTAATATGTGCTTGGAGACCAAATTTTACATTTTTCTGAATTTTTTTACTATTTATTAATCCCCTTTGAAAATTGCTGATCATATGGTCCAGAATTTTAGAAACACTGTTTTTACTGTTCACCCAGATCAGTAATTTTCAAAGCGGCTTAATAAATAGTAGAAAAATTCAGAAAAATGTAAAATTTAGTCTCCAAGCACATATTAATATGGAGAACAAGATGAACGGTCGGATCGACCATTTGAACATTGGAAACGCAAAAATGAGTTATAAGCATATGTGGACATATGCTTATATAAGCATAGTAGCCAGCCCCTATATATATATATATATATATATATATATATATGAGGAGGGTTCAAATGCCTCCATTTTTTGTGCCTCCACCATGCCTCAATTTTTAAAAACTTTAATAACTCAAAATTTAAAACTTAAAAGTCAAAATAAAACCGTTGGATATGTTCTACATCATTTTATCTATGTGCTCATAAAAAATTATCACATTTCGATTTTGTTTTTATGTGAATCAATAAGTTGAAAAATCAACGTCTAGAAATTAGCCACATTAGTACGTTTTTTTACAAGCTCTTGATGACAACCAAAATAAAATTGAAATGTCATAATTTTTTACACGTCTATAGATAAAATGATGTAGATCATATCCAACGGTTTTATTTTGACTTTTAAGTTTTAAATTTTGAGTTATTAAAGTTTTTAAAAATGGAGGCATGGTGGAGGCATTTGAACCCTCCTCTATATATATATAGATGGGCTATTGTACTTCGCGAAGTAAAACCCCCGTTTACTTCGGGCCATATTTTGTCATTTTGAAAATCCAAACAATCAATCCGAACCGTTCAACATGTTCTAAATATTGAAATTTGCTTGGAGACTAAATTTTACATTTTGTGAAATTTTTGTACTATTTATTAAGCCACTTTGAAAATCGCTGATCCGGTGGTCTAGAAAATTTTACTGTTTTTAACTGTTCACAGTAGATCAGCGATTTTCAAAGTGGCTTAATAAATAGTAAAAAAATTCCAAAAAATGTAAAATTTAGTCTCCAAGCACATTTCAATATTTAGAACATGTTGAACGGTTCGGATCGGTTGTTTGAATTTTCAAAATGAAAATATGAGCGTGAAGTAAACGGGGGTTTTACTTCGCGAAGTACAATAGCCCATTTCTATATATATATATATATATATATATATATATATATATATATATATATATAGATGGGCTATTGTGCTTTGCAAAGTAAACCCTTCCGTTTACTTCGGGCCATATATTGAAATGTGCTTGCATACTAAATTTTACATTTTTTGGAAATTTTTTACTATTTATTAAGCCACTTTGAAAATCGCTGATCTATTGTGAACAGTACAAAAACAGTAAAATTTTCTGAATCACCGGATTAGCGATTTTCAAAGTGGCTTAATAAATAGTAAAAACATTCCAAAAAATATAAAATTTAGTATGCAAGCACATTTCAATATTTAGAACATGTTGAGCGGTTCGATCGGTTGTTTGGATTTTCAAAATGCAAAATATGACCCGAAGTAAATGAGGGGGTTTACTTTGCAAAGCACAATAGCCCATCTCTCTCTCTATATATATATATATATATATATTTTTTTTTTTTTTGAAATTCAGTAGTGCTTCAAAGAATACATTAATATTAATATAATCATAAATACAGTAACATTTAAATAATTATATACAACTTACGTATATATATATTTTTATGCATTAAGATCTAAATCAATTACTTAGATGGTGGTGGAGATTGTACAGGGCACAAGATGAATTATGGGCACTAATCATTTCCAAGCTCCGCAAAAGAGGTGGTTCTAATGTCAGACCAAGAATTTGGATCAGAGGTGGATCCTTTTTCTGAAAATCATTACTCAAAATTAATCCTTTATTTCAATCAAGTACCTGTTGAATCCGTATCACCCCAGGTACCTGAGGTGCAAGTCTCAATAGGCACCAGATTGAGTTAGGCCCGGCTGGGATTAATCTAGGCCGTCCAGTTTTTTAAATTGTACCTCAGGTACCGGGGGGACACGGACTTGTACCTGTTGACATATCGGGTCTGGAGAGGAAATAGCTTTTTGGTATGATGCTTGGAATGGACTGCCAATTGTTGCTCACAATGAGAATTTTAGACCTCCTTCACCTTTAATTTCACTAAGAGCAGCACAACACTTACTGGTTTCAATTGCACCAAATTTAAATATCACTTTCAGCCCTCAAGAAGATCGATTTATCGGGTTCTAGTGGAGGGAGGTAAGACCTTATGGCCTTTTAAGTCGATTTGGAATGCCAAGATATCACCTACAATGAATGAGACTGTTTGGGTATCTTCTTCTTAATGACAAAATTCTGACAAGGTTGGTTTTGCAAAGAAGGCACATCAACTGTGAGACTCAATGCGCAATGTGTCATGGACAAAACCAGGAATCAGCAGCTCACCTGCCATTCACCTGCCCCTACGCGAAGTCAGTTTGGGATTTTATCCAAAGATCAACCAAAAAACGGATACTGGTACGGCATCCGATACAGGGCTGGTCGGTACCAGAACTGGGACGCTTCGTGGAATGTTGGTGCATGATCTTTATTTATAACCTTTATTTTATTTGAATAAAAATATAAGACTTTACTGTCATCCCTTTTTTTCAATTTATACGTAAATACAAAAAGCGCGATTCAAGTTTGAAATTCAATTTCAGTTAAAATTACAAGATTTTTTTTTAGAAAAATCGTACAACTGCGATTCATAATTCTCACTATTTTGTGGCATGAACAGTGAATTTGTTGAGGCATTGAGTAGTAATTCACTGAAATTAGTCCGGATTCTCTTAAATAACTTAAATTTTGAGTTTAAATTTGAAACGTCCGATCAAAATCCAGACCAATCTAGTCCGAAGTGGAATACACTGATCCTTTAAATATTTGTACCAAAACAAATCTGGCGGTCCGGATCTAAACTCAAAATTTGAGTTACTTTAAGGTGATATGAATTAAACTGAAATGAGGTTTGATGCAAGGCCTAAATATATCACAAGTCCATGTCATGCATTAATAACAAATTGTGAGTTTAATGAAGTGGATATTTTCTACGGCATTTCACAAAGTTTATACTTAAGGATGCAAAAGCTGGATTATGAAAGAACATGAGAGGCAAGTACAAAGTCGTAAAGAAAAGAAAAGTTTAAATGAAGAGAACACTGATGTCTAATTCCTACATACATGAAAGCTAAGCTAATTAGGTTGCGGGGGGGCTAATAGGAATAACAGCACAACTGATTCGGTTAGCTATTAATGATGTTAGTTATGGTTGTTAGGCTGTTAACTGATGTTAGTTAGATATCAACAGCTAGCATATCATTTGTATTCTCTATAAATACCCCATTAAAAATTACAAGAACCATTAAAAACAGTTAGAAAGCGATTTCAAAAGAGATCTTTCTAAAATAAAAATTACACTACATCCCAAAAGATAGAATAGGAAGTGCCAACATTTTTTTAGAAATCAAAATGAAATTTCAATACAAATGTTCTTAAGCTTACAAAAGAGATCACGTCAAAGATTTTATAAGATTTTCGAGATGAGAATTCATACTATCTGGTGCTTGAAACTTCTTTTTTTGATATATAAAAATAGAGGTCTAACCTTTCAAGAGAACATGAAATTGATATTCTCAAATGTCAGACTCAATTGAAACAACTCTAGAGAGCATTTTTGGGGCTATGCAGAACAGCTAGCATATCGTTTTGGGGAATTGAAGTCAAGCCTCACCTGCAGTTGTTGCATAAGCAATTCAAAATTTACTTGAAAAATATTGAATAAAGAATGAATAATTGAGGTTCAACCCCTAAAAACCAATTTTCATTTTCATGGCAACCAGCATGAGTGGATTCCCTAAATCAAACCTAGTATTGGCTTTCACTGGTTTTATATTGTAACCACCATGCATAGGTCTAGGCTTCAAGGTACAAGGCAGTAGTAACAAAACAGAATCACAAACCAATAAAAAACCTATGTTCCTTTCATGGTTGGTACAGATTTATACTGTATGCTGTAAGTAGAGATAACAAACCAATAAAAAAGAGGTATACCCTCTGCTATAGTGTCACTGTTCTCTCTTCGTCCTTTTTTCTTTTTCACTAGAAATCCTTCAAGTGTACCAATCCTCTCCTGGTGCACTTTTGCATTTTCAGCCGTCACCTCTTGCTCTTTTCTTTCTTCATGAATTTTGCCTATTTTCTCCTCAAATTCCTCCACACATGCTTTTGTCTCTGCCTTCGCAAACTTCTTGTACTGCATTAAGAAAATAATAAAAAAAATAACATTTGAAACACAATATTAAACAAGTATCAAATAACTAGAGCTTGCCCACGGGTACAACATCGGTACTACACCTGGCTTGTTTGGTGTTTTAATGACTCTCTAGAAAGACAACTAACCTTCGCAATAATGGATCTGAAGTGATTCAAAACCGTATCTTCAGACAAGGCATGCTCATAAGCTTTGAAAGATTCTATCAGTTTCTTGAATCCCCTCTCTGTCAAAGTAAGCTGTGACAGACAATATGCAATGTACTCCCACTGCTTCACATCTAAAAAATGTGCAAACAAAATAAAGTAGAATTAAATATTTGATAAGGCCGACATTATTTCCTCGTACCCTTTTTTTCTGTTAAGTGGTAGGCAAATACTGATAAGGCCTACCATGACGAAACTAGGTTTCGGTCATACCTTTGTATCACAATTTGTAAATCCATCTATGTTTTTTGGTTTTGAAAAGATAAATTTTACGTTATCTCTGAGTTCTGGAAGGAGTTCTTACTTGATATGCAACTACTTTTTTCTTTTGAAGAGGCACATTACACTGTACAAACTAAAGTTCCCATTAAAAACGATAATCTGCTTCATAAATGGCAACAGTAAATAACGGATAAGAAAATATACCATTTACTCCACTGAACCTATTGCAGAGCTTTTCAACAAGAGCATCCATTTGTTTGTCCTGAAGTAATATTATTACCACAAAAAGTTACTAACTGTACTATGAAGTTCAAAACATTTTCAACCCAATAGAAACAGTAAAGCGGATCAACACTAATTGTACTATGAAGTCAATACAAAACTCGCAAATCCCAAAGAGGCACAGAACCAAATTCAAAATAACACTAAAAGATCTTTATTTATGGAACTTAAAAAATAATAGATGAACAAATAAAATATACAGAAAAAAGAAACTTATAAGAACCTTTTTTATGGAGCCGATTAAAAACTGCATTATGTTGTAAAAGGAATCAACTGGCAGGTCTTGGTTAGACAACCTTCCCAGGATATCTGGCAGCAAATTGTATATAGGATTGTTTCCTAATAGAGGGAGTTGGGGGAGAGAGAGACAGAGAGATATGTATGTCAACTTAGACCAACAAGAGTTTAATAAGTGAAACGTACAGGTGGTGAAGAAATTGATCCTGGGCTGTTTTTTATAATTGTTATAGGTGTATCTTTCTTTCTTATTTGTCGTGCCTACTTTTGGAGTCGACAAACGCTTTTAGGTAACATATAAGGAGTAGGACTAGGGCGTCCTTAAGCTCACTCAAAAACCTATCAAATTGGCTTTAAATGACGAATCCAAACCGTTGAAATCAATCTACTTCACGAGTAAAGTATTTACATCCAAAATTTATAAATTTTCAAATTAATTTTTTACAAAGTCAAGCGGCCAAAAAATAATGAAAAATGAACGCATTAGAATTAACTTATAAACCTTTATTTTACCGCTTGACTTTATACTAAATTAATCAGAAATTTATAAATCTGACATGTAAACGCATCACTCGCAAAGTAGATTGGTTTCAACGGTTTGGATTCATCGTTAGAATTCAATCCGATAGGTTTTGGAGTTAAGGTCACTAAGAGACTTGGTGAGCTTAAGAACACCCTAGTTTTACTCACACATAAGTACTATAGTAAATTTTGGTATTTTGTAACGGGTATATAGCATACATCCAACTTCTATTGTACATCCATTTGATGCGTTCTCAATTGTAGATGTGTTCTCAATTATTTAAATTAGGTATGTGTCAAGTAGGGGTCAATCTAGAATTTGATTGGTCATTCAACTATGTGTCAAATTGAAGAACACATCTACAATTTTTAGTTTTCTAATTTGAACAACACTTTTCAAGATATCAAATGGATGTACCTAGAACATTTTAACAACAGCAAAAGACCTTTTTAGCATTTTAATATGTAGGCAAGGTGCTCTACAAGGTACAACAACAAATATGGAATTGGAATTGTTGATGCTAGTAGCACCCAGTACCAAAATTTAATGATATAGAAGAAATGAAATACTTAAATCATACAACACAAAATACCTTTCTTTGATAATTCATGAAAGAACAGCTTTGCTAGACAAGAAATCCTTTCATCATTGTCTTCTATTCGAGTAGCCATTTCATTTATATACCCTTTGACCTAAAATAGTAATCATCAGAATAATTTAGAAAAATAAAAAGAGCACCTTACATACAAGTACTTAGCAAAGCTTATCCAACAAAGAAAAATCAAATCTTGCACAACCATCTTATCCAACAAAGAAAAGGCCCAAATTTATTTTTTTCCTGTGAATAACCAAAACCGACCAGGATCTGGAACCGACTCCAAACCCAAAATTGGTTGGTCTGACCTAAACTACAGGAGTCGTAGAGCAGAATGCTGATTACTGACATTGGCTGGGATGGTTTGGCCTGATCTGACCTACTCTCCTAACGGATATCAGGGGGTGTAGGAGTATAAGAGATATTCCATGTGTAGGGAGCGAACAGAATAGTAACCATCCTACAAGTATATACAGGGGCAGACTCAGTAAGCCCATTGCCTACCCCTGGATTTTGAAAAATAATTTCGACCCATGTATTTTTGGGCTAATGCCTACCCCCAGTGAACAAGTTGCCTACTCCTAGGCCATATTCATTTTCTTCACAGCCCAACTCATTTTCTTGCCCATACATACATACATATATATATATATATATATGATAAGTACCATCTCTCCTGACCTTCATCATGTCACATGTCATTGAGTATAAGATGGGAGATGACAAGGACAGCATTCTTGCGAACAGCGACTGAGGGATCGCGGAGGCGAGCATAGATGAACTCAGTCCATGGCTCTAGGAGGTTGGGGAAGTGCACTGCCAAATCCCCTATGGACTATGGTGCAGTTAGACCGTACCACCTCACTTTGTGAGCTCTCTGCAACTGTGAAGAGCAGCTGAAGGTTCACTTCACTGAAAAGAAGTTATGTGATTTTGAAACAGTATTAAAACAAAAGAATATGAAATCAGTTAATATTCTGTATAAGCCTCATGGAGTGACATGAGTACCAAGAGTTTAGAACTGCCTAGCAATACTCACATGGTCAGGTTTGGTAACAATAAATAACAGACATTTAAATCCTTAAAAAACAGAATAGCTACAAAGATCAATGGTTGAACCATTTAAATTCTTACCAAAAGTCAGCATCAATAATCATTAGTCTGCAAAGAGCAAGCATAGAAGACGACTGCAAATCTGGGTACTGAAAATTGCAAGAGAAGAAAATAAGTTGTGTTAAAATTGCACTCTGGAAAAACAATCCTTGTTTTAGCAAAGAAGTAGACAAAATAGATGAACGTAAATTTCTTCCGATAAACTGGAAACAAGCAAGCAAGTCAAACTTTCCACCGCGACATACATAAGAAACCTTAAAGATATTAAAGCAAGATTTGCAAAATAAAATACAAAATGATGATAGTGACACAACAAGGATTCCGCTGTAGACAAAATTAGAGAAAACCATTCTTTCTAATTTTTGGAAAACTTGTAACTTATGCTTAGAAATTGAAAAGATAAGTCACAACTGTCAGTTCTAACTTATAATAAGGTTTCATTATTGCCTAAATCGCATGATTAGTATGAGAAAATGACAAGGATAATCCCAGCACAAACTAAATTGAACGCTATCCATCTATCTTTCATAAGGTAGAATATTCAATCTATTAATCGGGAAGTTTGTCATTTCATTTCATTATAACTAATGTGGGCAGTCACAAAGGCGTTAAAAACAACTGTCATGGCATTTAATTGCAAGATTTTTAAAGAAGTGGTTGTGTTTAGCAAGTAATGAAAATGCAAACAACTTGCACAATTTTACTAAAAAAAATTATATAAACTTCTTGATAGTATATAAAATTTACTTCTTTACTAGCATAGAACTGAAAAGGTTCTCAGCACACCTTTTGCAACAAGCTAAAGTGCCGGCAAAGCTTTGATAGAAAAGGTGCACAATGACCGATAAGACACTTCTCCACTTCCCCAGAAGAAATAATTTCCTTCTCCGCTTTTTCTGCAAGAGAGTCAAGTGCCACATCTACAGTCGCATTGAGCCCCAGCTCTTCATTTATATTTTGCACCTGCCATCACAGAAAAACTGTCAATTAGTATCTGAATTTGCTATTTAATAACAAAAAGTATCTGAATTTGCTACACTGCCATAGAGCATATCATGAATTGCACAGCTGAATAATAACAAAGCATCCATATAGAAAAGCAAATTTTTTGTACATATTTTTCTTATTAATGCAATCGTTAGTTGGCAATAGCCACTGACCTTCAAAAAATAAAAAATTGTGTTAATCCACAAAGTAGCAACACCAAATGCACAGAAGATCACTAATGACAGATGGCTTCACTGATACTTGGCAATGGACACTGGACCAAAATCCAAGGGGCGCCCAAAAGTTAGCAACAACAAATGAAATAAAAATAGAGAAGAAAAGTACCTCAGTTACTTCGCCGTTCTCAGATACAGCACCTGACTTCTCTTTCCTCCCCCTTTGTTTCTGAATCTTCCTGACACAACTCTCAACATATACCAGCTGATTAAGTGCCACGTGGCTCAGTATAAACAGAAACTAGTTTTGCAACTGGTACAGAGGAGAGAGACTCCAAATGCGAATCCTCTCCACCCTCAACACCATTCACAAATACTGCATCAAGCGACCTCTTCACAATTTCTGAGGCAAACATCTCAGGTGCTGGATGTATAGCATATATGGTGGTTATGCCTAATAAGATCTGGTACACTGCTGTCGACAAAGCCATAACCACCATATATGCTATACATCCAGCACCTGAGATGTTTGCCTCAGAAATTGTGAAGAGGTCGCTTGATGCAGTATTTGTGAATGGTGTTGAGGGTGGAGAGGATTCGCATTTGGAGTCTCTCTCCTCTGTACCAGTTGCAAAACTAGGAAGGTTTCTGTTTATACTGAGCCACGTGGCACTTAAAGACCCGAAAACCCGGCTGTTCTTGCCTATTAGTTTCAGACATGTGGGACCCCAAGATTGAGGGTGTGGATTTTGCAGCCATGCAAAGAACCACTGCTGACCCGGCCGTTTTGCTTGTTTAGCCCGTGGTCAAAGGAAGAACCACTATTTCAGACATGTGGGACCCCAAGATTGAGGGTGTGGATTTTGCAGCCATGCAAAGAATTAACAAGGCTCCACGGCTTTGGAGCACTCCTAATCCACTCACATTGAAACTGAAGAAGTCCCACAATGCGGAGATCTTTAAAAAAAAAGAAATAAAGAGCAAATATGGTTTGTCAAGTTGGATGTGTAGGAGAATTCTCAAGGTATATTAGGCATGCTAGAACCAAAGTAAACTGACTCAGAAATATCAAGCATATAACTAGGAGCATTCAAACAATTAAAATTTTGTGAGCATGTGAATGCAAAATTGCACATAATATGCTGGAGGAAAACTCAAATTTGGAGATTTATAGACCCATTACAAAACCAATCCCCCTTGGGTTGACAACATCAAATATACAAACTGAATATGCAAACCAATAAAATTCTCTGAGATCACATTTATGAAATTCCTTAAAAAAATTACCGTGCCAGATGAAATTTCCCCTTTAAGGACCATTGAACTAACAAGGCTCTCAAGTGCTGCTAGGTCACCAATGCTACAATCGATTGTCATTTTTCCAGTCTAACTATCGGATTAAGCCGTGCAGTTACTAATTAAATCATACCTGTAAAAGAAATAAAAAGAAATGAGAAAGACCTGGAGTAGCTCCTCTGCGAGCTGTAAATGACCATGTACGGCAGCCAAATGTAGTGGAGACAGTACACCCTATCAGTTCCGGTTCCGGTTCCGGTTCCGGCGAACGATCTCCTTTGCAAATCCAGCATAACCACGAACAGCTGCTATATGAAGAGGGTTGTCGATTGTACTGCCCGTTCCTGGAGCAACTGACCCTCTATAAAAATAATATTATTTCATGTCACTAAATTAAAGGCAAATTTTCAGTTCAAATGAAAATTTAATTTGATTTGACCCGTCGAGTTTGAATAATTGAAATGGATGATTTTGGTCTCTAGACTCTAATCTATCCACAAGAGCATTCTACAATTTTGGTTGTGTTGAATTGTGTGGGTAAAGAAAAAGAAGCAAAGTCATATCCGGGTGGTCAAAATTAAGAGACCTATTTTGGTTCAAGCGATTATTAATTTTTTTTATTAAAGTTTGAAAATCGAGCCACTTCATTATTTAATATTCATAAAATAAAAATCTATTTAAATTTTAAATTTTTTTATCTTTCACACTATAAATATTATTTTTTGTCACTATATTAAAGGTTAATTTTCAGTTTAAAAAAAATTGAAATAATAATGTTTGTATAATTAATGATGAGGTTATTGGCAATTAATTTTAAACCGTTGAAAAAAAAAAATAGAAAGCTTCGTATACATACAACTATTTTTTTTTACTGTTAAACTTAAAATATGATCAAACAGTCAAATGTCTTCCATTTATACAATGTAATCATAAAAAACACAAATCTTTATTTATGGCCTACTTTTTTAGGACCACCCAATCAATATCAAGCAGTTGTCTAAATCATTAAATCACAGATAAGTAATTAATACGAGGGCCTACTTTGTCAGTAACTAAAATAATAAAATTTGGCATGCCATACACGAGTACCCAACACAACCAATTGAGGATGTACACGTGTAAGGTTGATTGAATTTTGGGAACCGTAATTAATCTAATTCATGATAGTGGAGTTATGATATCTTCAATTTATAATTAATATTATAATTCAAACTTTATTAAATTTGTATATGGTTTTATGCGGTTGAATTTTTTTAAACATATTTTGCGAGTTTCATTTAAAAAAAAATAGTATAATTAAGGGGGAATCGGTTATATACCCATCAAAACTTTGAAAATTGGATATTTGCTCATATCCTATTCAAATTTAAGGTAAATTTTGAATAGGATATGGGCAAATATCCAATTTCAAAAGTTTTGATGGGTATATAACCGATTATGCCTATAATTAATTATTATTATAATTAAAAATTATAAAAAAACAATCCCAACAAATAATAACATCAATATCATGTAAAGAAGGAGGGTTCAAATGCCTCCTTTTTTTGTGTCTCCATCATGCTTTCATTTTTAAAAACTTTAATAATTGAAAATTTAAAACTTAAAATTCAAAATAAAACAGTTGGATATGAACTACATCATTTTATCTATGCACGTGTAAAAAATTAGGCATTTCAACTTTATTTTGGTTGTCATCACGAGCTTGTCAAAATGTACTGACGTTGATTTTTCAACTTATTGATATACATAAAAAAATTGAAATGTGATAATTTTTTATGAGCACATAGAGAAAATAATCTAGTCATATTTAACGATTTTGTTTTGACATTTAAGTTTTAAACTTTGAATTATTAAAGTTTTTAAAAATAAAGACATAATGAAGACACAAAAAATAGAGATATTTGAACCCTTATTCTGTATAATCCAACAAAAGATATTTCAACTAAGAATATTATTCATTAGACAACAAATTATTACATTAAATAATAACCAAATTATATTAAGCAACGTACAAAATAAAAAAAAAATAACGTTGCATATGCACAATTCATTTTAAAGTTATATTGATTTAAAAGTTAAAACCATAATTTAGAGCCCTTTTAAATTACGAAAAATACAAATTCAATTATGTTTTGTGGTCTGATCAGATTTTTTAACTGATTTTTTCTTCTAAAATCTACAACTAATCTATATTTGATGGATTAATTAAAATACAATCTTTACTAAGAAATTACATTTTAAATTCATTATTTCCGACCTCTTACCGCTTTTTAGAGCGACAACGATTCCCTAGAATCACCATAGGCGATTTCACCCCTCCCCCAAACTACACTCCTACATCTGGTCCACTTCATCTTTGAGCATGTGTTTTTGTTTGGTGGATCTGATCACCGTTTTCGGTGATTCCTCCTAGTAGATCTGGTCACCGCTCTTTGTTTCGTCTTTATTAGTGTAGGTGCTTCCGTCTAGGGGATCTAGCCACCGTTTCTCGTTGCTTCCGCTTAGTGGATATGGCCATCCCTCTTCGCTTCGTTCACCACCTTGTCTCTCCATTATGGAGATTCTTATTCTCTAAGACAAGCGGTTCGCTTTTTCTTCTCTTCTCCCGAGCTCTATTTTTCTCTTTGGCAATGGAAAAGTGGGTGGAACAAGCTGTACATATAGTTAATTATATTATATGTTTGTTGTTTTTTTGTGTTGGTTGTTTGTTTTTATTGTCGTCCTTCTCCTCCTCTTCTCACTCTCTTCCCTAGTAATTCTCTTCCCCTCTTCTTCTAATAAAACATGACATGGGCTGTGTCTCCTCTGGATACCTTAGACTCACTTTGTTTTTCAACTAGTGCGTTTGTGTTGAGGGCAAGGATGAATGTTGGCTCACTAATCTCCAACTTTAGCATGAAAGAATATAAGTTCTTTGTTTCTGTTTTTTTCTTGCTTGCTTCTTTAATACAGGGTCTAGTATATGTACTGGTAAGGGTGAGTGGGTTTAGATTCACTACTATGCTCTGGTATGTAATTTAGGCACGTACCAGATTTATTTTTTATGCATGCATGTGGCTACTAGTACTGCACCTCTCCTATAACGTACTTTCATATTTTAATAATATGCCACAAAATAAATTAGATTCATTGGAAGTCAAACAGACATGCATGTTAGAGAGTCCGAATCCTATGAGGCAAAGCATCGTTTGAGTTTTAATTTGGACTGTCAAATCAAAATTCAAACCAATCCGATCCAAACCTGTAATACAGGGACCTTTAAGATTTGTGCTAGTATATAACGTACGGCCTGAATTCAAACTAAAAAAAATGAGTTCCCTTAGGTGGTATGAATTCCAAGTTAGAAGGGTTGCTTTGAATGTACCTCTACAAAGAATCCCGCAGGGAGAGAAACTGATAAAGATGAGACAAAGAAAGAGATAGAGAGATGAAATGAACTGTTGGTTCTTGTATTATTATTGATGCTCTGGTACATGCGTGTATCCAGTATTTAAAGAGGATTATAATCAGAGACTAAGTCTATCCTAACAGCAAGTACATAAACTAACTAAGTAACTACTTACTGTTACAGTTTGTTACAAAGGTAGTTATAGCTACTAATGCTCTAATACCCCTCCTCAAGCTGCACCAGGGACAAAGGCAATGTGGAGCTTGGATCGAAGAAAATCAAGTCGAGGAGCAGGTAAGCCCTTAGTGAATAAATCCGCAAGTTGATCCTTCGAGCAAATAAAACTGACTTCCAAGTCTTTTAATACCACCTTTTCGCGAACAAAGTGGAAATCAATCTCGATATGCTTCATGCGAGCATGGAAAACCAGATTAGAGGTGAGAAATGTGGCACCAAGATTGTCACACCATAGAACCGGCAAAGAAGAAAGCAGAACACGAAGTTCTTTGAGTAAGTGTTGTAGCCAAATCAACTCAGTGTGCGCTATGGCCATGCTATGATACTCTGCTTCGGTGCTATAACGAGCAACCGTATGTTGCTTCTTAGAACCCCAAGAGAGGAGATTGGAACCAAAGAAGACACAAAACCCCAAAGTGGATCGTCGATCATCGGAACACCCGGCCCAATCCGAGTCCGTGTAAGCATGTAATTGAAGAGAAGACCGAGCATGAATTTGAATTCAATGCGTTATCATGCCTTTGAAATAGCGAAGGGTGCGTTTGAAGACATCCCAATGTTTCTCGAATGGAGATTGCATAAACTGCGAAGCCTTATGGACAGTAAATGAGATATCGAGACGAGTGATGATGGCATATTGGAGTGCCCCAACGATGCTTCTATAAAGCAGCGAATCAGCTATATGAACCCCGTCATGTTTAGAGAGAGAATCAACATGGGTAATAGGAGAAGCACACAGCTTGGCACCATTCATTTTAGCACGAACAAGAAGATCATGAATGTAACTAGGTTGAGCAAGATGAAGGCCATGTGAAGTAGAAGTAACTTGAATCCCCAAAAAATAATGCAAGGGTCCAAGATCTTTGAGCGTAAATTGAGAAGCTAGAGAGGAGAGGAGAGTAGAGACATGAGCGTTATCTGATCTCATGATGATGATATTATCCACATAAACAAGATTCTGAGAGAAGATGAAGTCGCATAAATGAAGAGCGAAGGATCCAAATGAGAGGCTTTAAAGTCAAGGTCGCCAAGTGCGAAAGCGAGTTTGTGAAACCATGCTTGAGGAGCTTGTTTGAGGCCATAAAGAGCTTTCTTGAGATGACACACATGCGAAGGGTATTGATAGTCAACGAATCCCGGTGGTTGAGACATGAATACATACTCATCAAGATCGCCATGAAGAAATGCATTGTTAACATCAAGTTGACGAATAACCCATTATGCAAAACAGGCAAGAGAAAGAATAACTCGAATGGTAGTCGGTTTGACAACGGGGCTAAACGTCTCATGATAATCAATGCCGTGTTCTTGAGTGTACCCTTTAGCAACGAGACGCATCTTATATTGTTCAATGGAACCATCCGCCTTTTTCTTGATTTTATAAATCCACTTACACCCAATAACATGCCGATCACTAGGAAGTGGAACAAACTCCCAAGTCTTGTTATATGCAAGTGCATTGAGCTCATTGGCCATGGCCTCATGCCATTCAGGTACTTTGTTTGCCACGATAAATGAGGTAGGTTCATCACAAGAGAGGTTAGGCAAATGATGTTTTGTGGCAAGATATGTCACATGATCTGGAAAGTGTTTGGGCCGAGAAGACTTAGTTTTAAGTTTGGTCTGCATGTGATGCGTGGAGGAATGAGCAGGGTCGGTTTGACTAGGAGTAGTATGAGAAAGACCAGAGGGGTCAGGTGGCGCAAGAAGTGGTAAAGGCTTGGAAGGAGAAGTAGACTGGGCTGTAGCGCAAGGAGCAACAAGGAGTGGTAAAGGCTGGGTTGTAGCGCAAGGAGCAGCAGAACTGGGCCTAGAAGAAGAAGTAGTAGAAGGCCTGCTGAGAAAAGTAGTAGAAGGCCCAGAATTTGGTAAAACACCTGAGAAAGCAGGCTGAGCAGTAGAGGAAACAGGAGGCCGAGATCCAGTAATAATTCGGCTAGGCTGAGAAGAAAGTTCCATGGAAATTGGAAGTTGCCAATTTTCAGAAGTCTGATCATTATCCAAAGGCAGAGAGAAGAGACCATTGAAAAGGGAAAGGTGTGTTCATCAAACTAAACATTTCAACTAATGTAAATTTTCTCGGTAGGCATGTGAAGGCACTTGTAACTTTTTTGGTTTTGGCAATAGCCTAAGAAGACACATGGAAGGGATCTAAATTAGAGTTTATGAGAATTATAGGGTCTTAGAAGAGGAAAACAAAGACAACCAATAACTTTGAAAAATTAGTAATTGGGTGTCTTACAAAAGAGAGTTGTGTAAGGAGAAGAGTGAGGAGAAATAGTGGGAGGAAGTCGGTTGATGATGAACACCACGCTTTGAAAAATGTGATCCTATAGGTCGAGAGGCAAGGAGGCATGAGACATGATAGAGAGACTCAACTCGATAATGTGGCGATGCTTCCGTTCAACAATGTTATTTTGTTGCGGCGTGTGAGGACACAAGGTGAGGGAAGAGGCGTGCAATGGGCTTGAACTCGGTTCCTCCATCGGTTTGGAGAACTTTAATCACCGTGTTGAACAAGTTCTCAACTAGTGCTTTAAATTTAGAGAAAGCATGTAGAACTTCATCCTTGGAAGAAAGCAAATAAATCCACGAAAATCTCAAAAACTCATCAATAAAATGTACATAATATCTATATCCATTTTTTGATACAATTGGAGAGGGCCCCCACAAATCCGAATCAACTACATCCAATGGATTACAAGCAATAGAAAAAGAAGAATGAAAAGGCAAAACATATGCCTTAGCTTTAGAGCAATGAATACATGTGCTCAACTTATTAGAAAGAAGAAGAAGATTATTTGAATTTATTATAAACCGAGTGGTAGAAGAAAATGGATGCCCCAAACGGGCATGCCATAGATTGGCCGAAGCCCTTTCTCCAAGAAAAGCACATGGTGAGGTAGAGAAATGGTAAAGACCACCACTAAGGGTTGCTCGAAGAACCGGTCTCAAAGTGCTGCGGTCCTTAACAATGCAAAAAGAATGATGAAATTCCATAGTACATCATTATCACGAGTAAAACGATATATGCTAAGAAGATTTTTTGTAATTTGAGACACATGAAGCACATCTTGAAGACTAAATTTACCATCACTTAAAGTAGAAAGACCAATATTACAAATAGGCAAGGTATAACCATTACCTACTTGAAGGAGATCGGTACCATTGTAAGGCGTGAAAGAGGCAAGATTGTTGATGTCGGAAGTGACATGGTGCGTTGCGCCGGAATCCAAAAACCAGCCCTCATGAGGTGAAGTGGTGGTTGTGTTGTAGAGAGCTTGAAATTGAGGTGGAGCATCAGCCGAATATGCATGATCAAAGTGGTGATAGCAGATGAGAGCACTATGCCCACGTTTAAAGCAAACTTGGCAAGTAGGCTTCTCTTCAGTGGACTGCATCTGATTGGAGAAATTCGGGCCACCCCTGCCATGATAAGATATTTGAGAAGAGGTGTGTGCTCCTCTAGTGTAGTTGGGCTGAGTTGGGCCTCCTCTACCACGGCCCGTTGGGTTAGATAACAAAGGGGGTTGATTATGTGAGCCGCCCCTTCCTCTTCCAGCGTGACCTCTTCCCCTGCCCCAATTTGAGTGAGTGTAGAGAGCAACATGATCAGATGTATGTGAAGCAAGAGGGCGATGCTGAGAGGTGAAAAGACACTCAAGGGTAAGAAGAAAGCCACGGAGATCCGATAATAGGAGAGGTTCAGATCGGTAGTAACGGCAACAACAAATGAATTGAAGTCGGATCCCAACCTGTTAAGAATATACCAAACAAGATCCGCATCAGCAACAGGTTCACTAGAGGCCGTCAATTGATCAGCAATCCCACGCATTTGCTTAAAGTAATCGTTGCAACATTGGCTGCCCCGAACAGTGGTTTGAAAAAGACGCCTCAATTCCATGATTCAAGCCGTGGAGATAGCTGAGTAGACCCTGTGTAATGCTGTCCAAAGAGATGAAGAGGTCTGATAGCTCACATATTGAGCCAAGACGGTGCCAGAGATGGTAGATCGCAGCCATCCTAACAAGAGGCGATCTTGCCTATGCCAAGAAAGAAAAGCCGGATTGGGAGTGGTTTGATTGCCGATAGTAATTTGCCGATCATGAAGAGAAGAAGAAGCATCAAGAAATGTCGCCAATTCATAGCCATCAATAATCGGTTCGATTTGAGATCTCCAGGTAAGGAAATTGGTGCGATCTAGTTTGGTAGAAACCGGGATGGTAATGTGAATTACCGAATCAGAGGGAAGTGATCCGGTGGTGGTGAGGTGGGAGGTTTGAGAAGCTTGTGACATTTTTGTTTTAGAGAAAAAAGGATCATGCTCTTGATACCATGATAGAGATGAGACAGAGAAAGAGATAGAGAGATGAAATGAACTCTTGGTTCTTGTATTATTATTATTGATGCTCTAGTACATGCGTGTATCCAATATTTAAAGAGAATTACAATCAGAGACTAAGTCTATTCTAACAGCAAGTACATAAACTAACTAACTAATTACTGTATGTTACAAAGGTAGTTATAGCTACTATGCTCTAATAGAAACAAATGCATTAATGATTCTCAACAACTCGTTCACATCTCATTCAAGTTGCCTGACATACCCAACTGTCCTCTTCTTACATCAATAATTCACCACAGTACGGCAGTACCCCAGTTACAAATCAAAACAAATGAATATATATGCAACTCAGTTAGTTGTGTTATTTCATCTCCTACACATGTTCCTTTCCTTTTAGGAGAAAGTTCATTTGGAGCTCGCATAGAGATCAACCATGGATCTCCATGGCCCCAAAGGAACAGAAACAGAGATAGATGAAACCGAATCCAAATTAGTTGCCGAGCTGCGTGCCTCCGTTCAAGCCCAAGATCCTACTGTTAAGGTCTCTTTAATTTATCTCATTGCTGCATGTTATATATTAAAGATCCAATCTTGTTAGTTGCAATTTGTATTATTTGTTGATTTTTGTTTAGATTATATCTATGTTAGGTTATACTGGGTCTATATTGTATAGGCTTGAAGTGATCTTTTTGCACTCAGAAAGAAAATCTTTGAAATCAGTACAACTCAACAAAAAAATTTAAACTGAAAGGTGATCAACTAAGAACTGAGCATTACTTGCAAGGCACAAAGGAATTCGTGTTCATGTTCCAAGTCTCGCTTTCTTTTGAATTTTTTTTATTGTTTCTAAGTTCTAGAAGTTGACTTGAGAAAAGTATATATGAATTGCGTGATTTTTAAAATTAACGCTGGAGAGAAAATTCTTGAAAATGACATGGGGAATTAGACAGCAGTAGTATATTTTAGCATATTTTTGACTGAGAAGTAAAAAGTTGATAACCATATTTATTTATTATTGTAGTTCAGAAAAATTAAATAATTATTATTGTATTTTGAAAGTCATTTTGTCAACTCCTGATAAAATCGGACTGCTACATTTTTTAAATTGCTTGATAGATAGACTAGTTGATTTCAAAAACTGCACTAAATTTAGCCGAAAATTTTTTAGTTACCACCTCAAAATTCCATAATTCATACTTTACCATCGTTTGGACCAAAATTCAAAAACTAGCACGTGCGCAGACCCAGTCTACGCACCATTTGTTTTTTTTCCTGTTATGTTTCGAGTAACAATTCAGTCAAAAAAAAACAGAGCTTTGGTGCGCAGACCGAGTCTGCACACCAAGCAAAAATGGTGCGCAGACTGGGTCTGCACACGTGGCAACTTCTGAATTTTGGTCAAAACGGTAGTAATGTGCGAATTATGGAATTTTGAGGTGGTAACTAATTTTTTTTTGGAAATTTAGTACTCTACCTATATATATATATATATATATATATATCTAAGCTGTAGAAAATACCAGTAATATTGATTGTATCAGTTGTGCACATACTATGTCTACTCTTTGTTGGCTAGAGAGACATGTAACAAATTTTAAAAGGAGTAGATTAATTAATCATTAAAGAACCAAAAATTAGAATTCTAAAAAATGTAAATTCCATTTTTTCACATTTTCACTAAAATGTGATTTTATGATTGCCTGGGAATGTGTAAAATCAATATATTGTGAAAGTATATGATTCTAATAATCAAAAAGCTAGTGTGTTTTTCATGAAATGCCTGGGAAAGGTATAATTAAATTCCTACTTTTTTCTTTTAGCAAATATGGTTTCACATAAATTATTCAGATTAATAACTCAAGATGTAACTGCTAATTGAAATTCAAAATTGTTTTATCAACAGCATTTCCATACTGATTAGCAGCATGATCATGTCAAAATTAATCTATATTATATCATTAGGGTTCAAGCTCTAAATAACATAGGGAAATTATGTGCATGCCATGCAGGAACTGGATGATTTGGCTGTTAGGAGGTTTCTACGAGCCAGAAATCTAAATGTAGAAAAAGCATCAGTTATGTTGTTGAAGTATGTCAAGTGGAGAAAAGAGGCCGTACCAAACGGTTTCATCTCGGACTCGGAGGTCCCGAATCGGATTGCCCAAAACAACTTCTTTTCTCAGGTAGAACTATTTTTTTTTTTTTTTTTGTGAAGAAGAAAAGGTAGAGCTAATTATAAAATTACAATATTCTTGTATATATTTAGGTGTTGGATATCTGTTCTGATACTTTACTATAAAGCTTCTTTTCCCTTATTTTAGTTTGTCATTCTTTTATTAATGCAGTTATTAACATGCCTAGAAATATACTGGTTCAAGACCAAATGGTAACTGGCTAATTAACTGAGTTGTTTTTAACAAGCCTTCTAAAACAAAACATATTTGTGCAAAATCAAACTCATTTATGTTTGTGCTTGAGTTGGGGCTTGTCTTCAATTATTTTTTTCTTCCAATTTCCTACTTATCATGCATGTCTTATAATTAGGTCACTTAGGTGCACTATATATATATCATCATTGATGAGGATCATTTGTTTGAGTTGGTTTAGGTCTGGGTTTTATTAATCCAATTTAAGGACTTAAAAAAAAAAACTTGAATTTGAAATGCACCAATACTTGCAGGGATTCGACAGGGCCGGCCGACCTATAGTCGTCCTTTTAGGTGCTAAGCATTTTAAAGGAGATATTGAAGAGTTTAAGCGTAAGTTTACTATAAAGCATATATATATAAAGAACAGAAAAAGAAAATCCAAAAAAATATACTGTATCTGATTTTCTCTTCTCATTCAAAACAATTTTTCTCTGTATAAATAATGCCAGAAAAAGATTGTTCAGATAATAATGAAGTATCCTTCCTTAATTAACAGGCTTTTCAGTTTACTGTCTCGACAGAGTCTGTGCCAGGTAATTCACTAATTCTCTACCAGTTCATCTGACTGGTTGCCCAACTCCATTTTTGATGAAAAATTTAATTACCCAAATTATAGCATTTCAAGTCCCAACTAATTCAACATTCATCAACCTATTTATTGTCAGTATACACTATTTTCTCCATTTTTTATGGCTCTATTTAAGTGCTTAATGAACCCGGTTAATTAATTAATTATAGATCTTTTGTATAAGAATATGTCTTTCTTTGTACTTGATCGATACGCTCATTTTTTATTTTTTATTTTGAAAAAAAAAAACTTGCCAATTTCATGTCTTTCTCATATTCAAACTAATAAGTTGCAAAATTGTTGATTAATTCCATCTTTTTGGTTTTACAAAATTTATTCAGGTTGCCAAGTGGCCAAGAGAAGTTCCTTTGCATAAATGATCTCAAGGGATGGGGATATTCCAATTTAGACATACGTGGCTATCTGGCAGCCCTTGATATCATGCAGGTATACAAACTTTTCTCTTTTATGAAAATATACCTTGTTTTCTCATCTGCTAATCTTTCTTTTTATTCCAATATATTCTTTACTTATATGAGATACAATGATTGGATAGAGTCAGAAAATTCTCTTGTTTGAAACTTGTTTTTTATTCTTTATATATAATTTGGATTTTGGGTACATTTTTTTTTTGGTTGCCATATACAGAATTACTATCCAGAAAGGCTGGGTAAGGTACTTTTGATCCATGTGCCCTTTCTCTTCATGAAAATATGGAAGATTCTCTCTCCCTTCATTGACAAGAATACCAAAAAGAAGGTAAATAATCATTAATTTTTTTTTTTTTTAAAACCTTCGCAGAAGCTGCGAAGTCAATCATTATGTATTTACCTACAAGAAACTAATAAATTGGTGCAAACAAATAATCCGAGTAGAACTACGGTGTATTTAAAAACTCCAAAGTATCCAAAATGTTGAAACCGGTCTACTTTACGAGTGATGTGTTTACAACTTTATATGTAAAATTTATAAAATTTCGAATTAATTTAGTATAAAATCAAACAGTCAAAAAATAATGAAAAATATAAAATGACTTTGTACTAAATTAATTTGAAAATCTATATTGTAAGTGTTGGACTGGGAACTAAAATTTAAATTAAAGATAGTGCTGTTCAGTTTGTGTTTGTAGATGACAAGGATTTGCAAACAACACTACTAGAAGAGATGGAAGAGAGCCAGATACCAGATATCTATGGTGGAAAGCTGCCACTCATCTCCATAGACAAGTCGAAGGAGTAGAATTTTTTATTTTCCTATAGTGTGGAAATTTGGTTGTAAAAGAAAAAGTGAAAGAAGGCAATCCGACGAACTACGCTAAGTAATATAAGTCTTGCTGATTAGATCTGATGTGCATCCTTGTACTTGTGTTAATTTTTCCCTTCTTTCTTTCAATACTGAACCTTTTTTGGTTAGTACACAAAAAGGAAGTGGTTTTATTTGCATCTTTATATATAACTTCACAGCAATTAAGAATGTTATATAACAGGGAATTAGTCATTTACCAGTACAGGAACTCTTTTGCTTTTTGCCTAGTACCTGTGCTATAGTTAATGTACCAGAGCTACTAACAGACTTCCTTTGTATGAAAGAGGGAATAAAAGTTAAAGCCATGAAAGAAAAATAATGCAAACCTTCATTCCAAACTCCCTACACCAACCATTCCTTGGCATTTACTGAACTTGATCCAAAGGAAAATAGGTGCTGAAAATTATTTCTGTTAAACAACTAAAAGTACACTACAAAACTTTGTTCCTGTGTATGTTCTAAGCACAGTTTTATTTCTCAAATGCCTCTGCAATGGAAAAGGAAGCAACTCATTATCCATATTATATATTAATACTTGTGCATATATGTATCCATATTTGCCTCTGCAATTCGAAATACTTAGTATCTTAGGTATGAATACTTGATATATTATATATTAATACTTGTGCAAATATGTATCCATATTTGCGTGCAGTAGCTGTAAAATCTTTGTTGATATTGAAGCCAAATACAAATGGGCTTCGGCCCATTAAGCAATTAATTGCTTATGTGAGAATGTCTCACGAAAGAAAGAAAGAGGGACAGAGAGTGAAAAGAGATATATGTTTTGAGCTCAAGCCGTGGGTGCTCTTCTCTTCTCCTCTTCAAGCTCATTCTAGGGTTTTTCTCTCTTGATTCAATCCACCTAAATACACTAGGAAATCTCAAATTAGTGTATGAAATTGTAAGAGAGTGTTAGAGTGAGTGTTAATGGCTTGATTATCTCCTTGTATTGTAAAGACTCCATAATATAGTGAAGTTGCGCCGTGTGCTCCCGTGGTTTTCTCCCGAAATGATTTCCACGTAAAATCTTGTATCTCTCTTTTATTTTTGTGCTTGATTGCTTGTTTGTGTTGGCTTCTTGTTTGATTTAGTATTTCTCCATTTATTCGGGTATTGGTGTATGCCCGCCAAGTGTTCGATAAATTTACTCCTTGAGCCCTTTCGTGTACGTTCTCAACAATCTTTCAAATATTAGACGGTCCCCCTAGTTAGTGGCCCCCCAGGTAATTAGTGGTCCCTTAGGTAGTTAATACCAGTGGAACAGAATAGGAGATTGTTACAGGAGGACAGCTAGGCGCTCCCTATAGTTAAATAATAAAAAAGAATATATATAATAGCTGTATCGTATTTTATATTTTTAAAATTACCATATTGCTGTATTTAAATCGTATCTGATACGATACCCATAAATATATTCATGCAATATAACTACCAAGTGGTTTGCATTAATAAAGAAACTTCTTTACAATAGCCAAATCAATAGCACATGGCTATCTCACATAGTCGTGCAACATATATGCTGCATGACATCCATAGGTTAAATCCGAATTTTTTATTAATAGGAATATAATTAAATAAATATCGTCAATGAGAAACGATTTCGTGGAATTTTGACATATAGGAAAAACATTATACTTCATAACGTCCAGAGGATGTTATAACTATCGCGGTCCGATTAGCGAAATCAAATTAACCAACTAATTATGTTGGTTCTAGACGTTACAGAGAACAACAACCAGTGTCCAACGGAAATAAAAAAAATTAAAAGTCTGACCATTCTCCTCTATCATGGCCCAAACCCTTGATTTTTCTACCCGTTCTCTAGTTAACTAAACATCGTAAAAAAAAACGTCAGTGTTAATCACGTCCAGATGAAATGAAAAAAAGGGACTTCTTCTTTGATAATCTGGATGACTGGATGTGACTTGGACATTGATCTAGTAAGTTGCATTAGTTTTTTTTCATTTGCTCTGGACGTGATTAACAGTAACGTCCTGTATTGTTTTTTTTTCTCACGTTGTTTAGTTAATTAGGGATTCATAATCTAGATGTTTCAAACAATTATGATTTTTTTAGATTTCGAATTTTTACAGAAACATCCATTATTATCGATATTTTCTATTTTATTTTTCTATTAAAAACAGCACTCTTGCATTAATTACAACAACCAAACTTATTTCTCACTCCACAAAATCTCAACCAGAGCAAACACTTCCAAAATATCACTGATCCATTTCATACTTCAATTACATATCAATTATACATTAAAATTCCGTAAAGAAAAACTCACCTAAATATATCAAAAATCTCCAAAACTATTGCTGGACAGAAGTTGCACGTCAGATAACTATATTGAGTAAAGCTAGCTTGTAGGAACGGATTCAGGATTTTCGTTAGGTGAGGCAAAAAAATAGTGAATAGATTTTAAATAGATAATCGGATTCAAACTCATTAATTAATCAGGTACTAGATAAAAAAACAATCATTTAACTTATAATTTTCAATGTTCTGACTTATAATTTCTGATATTCTAATTTATAATTCTAATTACCAATCATAATTTAAAAAAAAAATAACCTTAAATATAACCTGAAAAAAAATGTTATAATTTTGTGGCGAATGTTAATCAAAGAGAGTTTATCATAGCATACATAAGGAGTGCATTGAAAGAAAACCGGAACAAGAAAATTATATTCATACTGTATCATCAAATGTTAGTTCTATATATATATAATTTATTTCAGTTTCTTTTATTTATACAAATTACAAAATATAACATGTTGTATCTAATATGCAGTAATCAATGGATATTGATTATGTTGATGGCAAGAGAGAGCACGCTGTACGTGTTCGATTCCAACCAAAAAATTGAAAGAAAGTTAGAGATCATCGAGGCGCTTACAGAGTAAGTTTTTCAAACTTGAATTTTATGTATTACATTTTTAATTGTAAAATGTTAAATATCTTTTTAAGTATTCATTATTCACTATAATGATATCTTAACAGGCCTTACCTAACGGATAGGTGTTATGAAGATTATAAATTGCAAGGTAATAATTAAACACAATGTATAAGTAGTGATAGTAATTAAACAAATATGCTGAAATCGTCGAGGATTTTAGGGACTCTGAAATTCTCAATTCAACCGTTTATATGTTCCAAGATTCGTGCATAAAAACTGTCTGCTTTGAGATTCGTGTATGAAAAAACTTAGATGGTTAGATTTTGAATTTCAGGGTTCCTGAAATCCTCAAGGATTTCAGCAGATTTAATTCCGACCAATACGGGCAAAAGTTGAACTTAATAACTTGGTTATTAGTGAAATCTGGAATTTGTTTGTCGATTAAGTAGGATTTTGTATTCTTGTGTGCTAACGGATTGGAGGCATGAGTGTTTGAATCGATTAGAATATGTGTATACTTGAATGATGCTTAGTATTAATGCGGTACCAGTTTTCTGGTGCAGAAAAATCGGATCTGCTGTTTTCTGATACGGTTTGCACTGATAGGGACCAAACTATAAATAATTTAATTTGTGGGGTTGTCTTGTAAATTCTAGGCCCTTTATAATATTTCTGGTCATAGGGACTTAGATGTAAAAATTGGTATTTTTTAAATAAAGGACTCGGCTGAGAACAAAATAAATTTGATTTTGAAAGTTTTGAACTTGGGCTCGGCTGGAATAAAATTTCTGAACTGGGCGGAGGATTATACCAATTTGGTCCTAATTGATGTTGATATTAAAGGTTAAAGAAACTTTGCAATTTGATCCTATATATTGATTATTTTCAAAAGTTGCATGCTTGTTCTTGGTTCTAATTGATGTTAATATAATACAGTGTCCACAACAACGCGGCGGTTGAAAATGTGGATATTATGTCATGTTGTTCGTGCATGACATAATAACTCGTTTTCTTGATATTTTTCCGAACTTAAAAGTATGCATATTTTTTTTCTGGTTACTTTTCTGGCCTTCTCAATTCTCTTGGATATCTCCCTTCTTGTCCTGTATTGTGGTTCAATTGATGGGAATAGAGGTGGATTGGGGCTTCAGTGCGGTAATTAAGATTCACTTGAGAGTAGGTCCGATGGACATCGGACCTACTCTCGTTCGATGGTTTAATCACCGTCGATTTGGTTTAAGATTCGTGCAGAACGCTTTAAACTTTGTGTGAGTCTGTTTCAATTTTCGTGCGCACAAATCTTAAATTAGATCGGATGGTCATCATGCTCGTTGAACCTAAAAGTAGGTCTGATGGGCATCGGACCTACTCTGTTCTCATTAAGATTTGGGGCTGATGGCACAGTACAGAGTTTATTGGAAGGGGGTTAGTGTTGATCGTGTAATTATTTAACAACTGTGGGGAGGTTAATAAAACTAGGCTAATACTCATCTTAGTGTTACTGTCAAATATTTATCCTGGATGAAATAGTAGTTTCTTACTTGGAGGTTCAATTTTATAGTAGCGAGGTAACTTCCAAAATTTACATTCAACCTGAATGAATGGTACTGCTATGTGTTGATTTTGAATTTCAGATCGTGGCAGATTGCTCAATTTTAGGGTACGTTTGGTTGCAATCTTAGAATAGCTAGAATAGCAAAATTAGTGTTTGTCTTATTAGAATAGCTTGTTCTAACTTTTTGTAAAAATAGCTTATTCTAATAAGACAAACAAGTTTGATTTTCTATTTTAGCTATTCTAACCGAACCAAACACCGAATAGCTTGTTCTCAAGAATACCCTAATTAGGATCAAGTACGCTAGCCCCTCCTCATAGATAAGAATTAGTATCGGCCATAAGTCCGATACTCCGATCCCGATTGCCCCTACATTCAGTGTCGCTCTCATTTAGACCACACCTGAATCCGAATCCGATCCTCGTGGCTTCATGGCTTCAAATGTCCAATTCTGATTGCTATATCTGTACTGGTGTTTACCAACCTACTGGTAAGTAGGATCACAGAAATTAAAACAGTGAATAAACCGAACAATGGACCATGCCAATGAAAACAGCAACAAGATCATATATTGATGCAATGTCTTGTAGACAACATGTTAATCTACTTTTGCTAAGGTGCACTTAATTAAGATTGATCAAAACAAGATTTAAACTCTAGAAACTCTCGACAAATACATTTTAAGCCGCCCACTGCACACTACTGCCAGTAACAATAATTGCATCTCCACCAACTAATATTTACCTACAAAAAGATAGTAAAGGACTCTATGCATGCACTTACAAAGCCTCAAAACATCATGCAAATTGAGTATGGACCCATCGACATAGGCCTCTCTCAGAGACCATCACTATAGGCGCCTCCCGCAATACATTCAAAATGCCAAAACTGCCCTTCCTTATTTTTGTAACGAGAACCAGCGAGGGTGAGTAATAGGGCATCCTTTGAATAAAAGAGGGGCAGTGGGGCGAGGCAGGGTTTTGGAGGATAATTTTGACCTTGTTTGGGAATTGTGTTGTGTGTGACATTCTCATTCCACAGCAAGTATGCATAATTATATCAAGATTTTCCAGGGGCCCAAATGATATTGTGCCAGGAAAGAGAACCGGCTAAACCTTAGATTAACCTAACATGCACGAATCTCTGTGACGGAGCTAGAAGGCGGCTCACAGCTAGCCGAGACCTTCAAGGCCCCAAATAGGCAAGTAAGCTTCCTTATTATGGCCGGCTTGGGATGGGCATCTCCATTTAATGCCTGGGACTGGAAATCTCCATTAGATGGTGATATGCCAAAGTCAAACTCCTTGCATATGTCTGTGCACAAGTCATACCCATCTAAATCTTCTTCACTTATAAATACTCCCTCCTCACTGCCACTAGCATTGTTGTTACATGAACTTCGAGGTAAGGGGAGTGCAATCTGGAAGAAGGAGAAGATGAGGTCTTCTTCATTAGACCGCTCGTTAAAGCACGAAAGGGCCAGTCGAGTTGCTGCGACCTCCTCATCTTGAGCCAAATTTCTGATACTTTCTTCTTTGATTAAATTCATATTACAAGAAGTCTCAGTTGAATTTGAAAGTACCCAATGCTTCTGTTGGCTATATTCTTGAACAGCCTGTAATTGTATGTCACCAATGTAGAAGTTAGTATAAAAGAAGACCGTATGCCCTTCATTTAAAACAAAAGGGACAGAAAACCTAGCGACTCTTTTACCTATTTTAGCCTACCTACCCCCAAGTTAAGGTTCTTTTAGCAAAGAAATCCGTAAATAAGAGACAGAAAGGAAAAGAGGAGAATATATAGTGTAAAGATGAATTAGACTATCATACCACCATGCCAAATAGCCAAGGTTGTTTTCTACTAACAGTATTGAAGTCAAAGCTACTGAGTTTAGTTTTCCCACACTTCATAAAAACAAAAATTCAAGATGAATATGTTGTTCTTCCTTCTTTCTCATGGTTATAACTCAATTTTAAAGTTTATCTGACTAAATATAATATGTTTTTTACCTGCCACTGGGACGGTGCCAGGAGGACACGTGGTCTAATTGATCGAACATGATTAAGAGCAGTTTCCGGAGTCATATTTTTATGCGCAATCTGCCATGTTAGAAAAAAAAAATTACCACAACATATAAGATTTGCAAAAGAAATAGAATTCTAACATTCGAAAAAGATATAGAGACTAAAAGCACTAAAACAAGGAAGAAAATTTCCTTACCAAATAGCACAAGACAATAGTAGTGCTACGCCCCCTTCCAGCTTTGCAATGTACATAAGTAGTTCTGCCGCATGAAGCATTCCCTGGTTTACAGAAAACAATATCAAAAAGAGCTGATAATATGATATAGTTTAAAAGGAATAACCCCCTTTTTCTCCTATTTTCCATAGGTTCATAAACAAGAGAAAAGGTGCCAGAAACTTACTGTGGATAAAGTCCACAGCCCGGTTTATATCCTCAAATGAAGGTGCAAAAAGGTAATCTCTCGTGGGAATCACTAAGTGGGCAATCTCAAGAGCCTAAAAATGCAAAAAAAAAAAAAAATAATAAATAATAAATTAAGTCATTATTAATTCATTAAACAATTCCATATATGCAGTTTACATACAAAAACTCTAAATATACAGTGCCCGAACTTGTTCAAACTTCTAAACTAAAGATGATCAGAACTATTGCTTTATTAATACTGGTATAAGAAAAACAAAATTGTTATTATTAGCCAATAGTGCAAGTCTTAGTGTAAAGTGCAAAAAATAGATAGCAAAATTGTACATGATATAAAGCTGATGGAACCAATGTCTCGTATGCCTCGTTAAGCGTGACGACACCCCGAACTCCTAGCCGCCTCAGATGTGGTACATCACTAGGGAAAGGTACTGCTCCAAGTAGAACAAACTGCAAAAGATAATCACAGGATAAAATAAACTATAATTAGATTGCTTCAAAATTTGATAAAGGGCAAATGAAAACTTTGAATCATAAACGACCTAATTTAGGGGTTCTGATAATTAAAAAGTAATTGCTTGGGAAGAAGTTGTTAGCTAAATTGGAATAGTTAATTATCTGAGTTTTAATTAATTCAATGGCTGAAATTAGAACATAATTAGAAACAAGGAAAAGAGGCCAATCGCCCATTTGATCCAACCAAAATTCCCAAAATTCAATCAACCACCTCCAGGCCGTTTGTTTCGATCGCTTAGAGCAACAACCGCCCAAATTTAGCTCTAATTGATCCAGAAAAATAGATAACTCTCCAAAAAAATTCGGAATTGCTCCGTACTTTTACCAGTCAAACCCTAAAAAAACAAGAAATAGATTGATTGATCCGAACGAACCTCATCAACTCTATCCCACCACCTAAATTCGGACTGGATTTTGTTACGAAAGACATTGTAAACAAGTGTGGGGTAGAACAAGATCCTCGCTCCAGCTCCGACCAGAGCTCGCTTCGCCTTCAGCGCCACCACCTCCTCCTGCGAACCACCTCCTTCGTCAAGCTGCTCTATCATCATCGTTACCTTAATTCCAACCAATCAAACCCTAGAAATAGTTTAAAGGAAAACGAAGGAAGGGAAGGAGAACAAGTGGCGCATGCGTGGAAAAGAGAAGAGAGAGTGAGAGAGAGAAGAAAGAGAATTTTTGAATATTAATCAATGGAAAGGAGTGGGTGCGTGTGTGGGTGGGTTTGTGTGCTCTAGGTCCGTTTTTAGAAGATAATAAAAAGATCAGATTGGTAACAATAGAAAAATAAAGGTTTGTTTTCTGGAACCTCAAAGAAGAAGAAAATAAAAAATAAAAAAATAAAAAAATCGTGTTTGAATATTGATTGGGTGTTATAACCGACAAGAGATTTATTATATTAGGCACTTTTGTCTTTCGGTTTCGGGTCGGATTTCTGCTGTTATATTTGCTCTTACTCGGTTTCTCTCTCTCTCTCTCTCTCTCTTAGATTAGTTTCTTTAACTAACTTTGGAAAATACAATAATAGTACAAGCTGGGACGGATCTAGAATTTTTGTCAGGGCAAAAAATATCGAATCGGATTTAAATATCTAATCGGATTAAATCCATTAACTAATTGAGTACTCGACACAAAATAATGCTTTATCTTATACTTTTCAATACTTTAACTTGTAATTTCTGATGCTCTGATTTATAATTCTAATTACCAATAAAAATTCAACAGATTTATTCAATTTTTACGCTAAATTTAACTCGAATTACCAATTAAACGTCCAGAAGGGGACAAAAAAAATTCCGAATGAGCAAAGTCGGTCGGAACCAATAAATCTCTACTAAAACTCAAAATCCAAAGGAGCAGCAGGCCCCATGGAATACTCTGAATCTATCCCTGAATAAAAGGTTGATTTTTCTCGTCATTAAAAAAAAACCGTAAATAATTTGGAAATTCGTGTTGAAAGTCATCAATTGGTTCATCGGTATTTGTGATATGGAAATTAGCGAATTTGCATTGAATTTCGATTTGATTGCTTAATCTCAGCATCTGATTGACAGGAAATGAATATTTATTTCTATTCATCTATATCGCGTATCTCTCAACTAATTATTAGATTATTTTTTTAATTTAGATTAATTATTAGTTATTGTCAAATTTAATCGAACATCTTCAAATTATTCATTTTATATAAATAGAAGTTAAACAATTGGTATACCTAATTTAATGTACGAAATTAATTATTTTATTATGCAACTATCTATTGAAATTTTTGTATATTTTTGTGTTGCATATTATTTAACAATATTTGTATCAATTTACGAGTTAAATTTCTTTTCTCGATGCATATTTAAAACAAAGTCCGAAAAATAGTCCTAATTTATATAGTTTTTGCAATATATTTAGAAATTTTTTAATTAATAGTTTGATTGTCTTCTTTACTTCTTCTCTCTTCTCCGTTGCCAAATTTAAAAAGTGAGATAAGTAATATGAGTAGAAGTAGGGTGTTTTTAAGCTCAATAAGTTCTTATACTAGCAAAAAAAATGAACAATGAATGCATTGAAATCAACTGATAGTTTTTTTATTTTGACAGCTTAATTTTATACTAAATTAATTCGGAAATAAATTTTATCTTTTTTTTTTAAGCAGAGATGGAGATCTTTGCCTTCCAAATCTAATATTCATGTTATTACAATAAAGAATTTCCTCTAATCGGGTTTCGAATTAATGACCTCCCACATCAGAGGACACGTTCCTTTGCCACTAGACCAAAGACTAGTTCTTGAAAATAAATTTTATATTCAGAGAATATGTGATTTTGCCACTAGATCAAATGTTAGTTCTTGAAAATAATTTTTATATCTAAATATATTATTTGTGAGGTTGATCGGTTTCAACGATTTATATTCGTTGTTGAAGTCAATTCAATAGATTTGGAAGTTAAAGCTCTCTTTGTGAGGTTAAGAACACCTAATTCTATTAAAGTAATGTAATTATTTTGTTTGTTCGATGGAGAAAGATGAGAGCAATTAATCTAATTAGAATAAACTAAAACCCTAATGGGTCATAAAAAATCAGCTATCATTTTATAACGCATAGTATAATTTTAATTTTTTTGAATAATTAATTTTATTATTTTCAGAATAAGTATTTGAAAAATCTCAAGAGTAAATACACACAAATTTCAAAGCTCAAATAATATTGGCCCCTGCGCTATTTCCGAATAGACACCGGACACGTTGGTCACGCAATATGAGATATCTCAGAGAATACACACTCATCAAATAATGACCTCATCACGGCTTTAAATTTTAATTTTTACGGCCAAATAGACGTAGTATACATTATACAATAGAGTAAGGCTATGTCACTATAGTAATATACATATTAAAATTTGACTCGTGATATGAATTCATAATACAAATTTTAAAATTTAAATCATTGACTATTTATATAAATTTAAATTTAAATCATTGACTACGGCCAAATAGACGTATGCGGATGCATTTGATTATGGATATGTCTAACAAGAGGAGAGATCAAGTTACAACAAAGTTACAACAATCATTTTTTTCATTTTCAAAAACCAAATTGTCGATCCAAACCGTTCAACATGATTATCTAAATAACATGTGCTTGCAGATCAAATTTTACATTTTTTTTAATTTTTTTTATTATTTATTAAGATGGATACAAAATTCAATAGTCTGAATATGACTATTTTTTGTAAAATACTTAATAAATAGTTAAAAAATTTAAAAAAAAATATAAAATTTGATCTGCAAACACATTTTATTATGGAGATCATGTTGAACGGTTTGAATCGATAATTTGGACTTTAAAAATGAAAAAAATGATTGTTGTAACTCGATCCCTCCTTTCTAACAATATATTCGGAAAGTTTAGATAAGTTTTAAATATATGTTAATATAAAATGTATATTTGAGGAACCTAATTTCTCCCAACTAGTGGCCAGTTGTCCGAGTGGGAACTGGTGTATTCTGGTAATGATCCGATTTGGTACCACAAAGCACAGGATATAGTTCACGTGGCAGCTGCTGCCATGTTTTTCAAAAAAAGCACAGGATATAGTTGAATACTTGAATTGCTCGCCACCCTGGTCCACACTCAATTATTAGACTTTGGTTCATGCCGATTCGGATTCTAGACACGTCATGTTTCTTTTGATCTTATCTGCTTCTCTCTTTGTAAACCTCTGTGTGCTGCTGCTGCTCAAGACTTTGGTTCCTGCCGACTCTTTTTAGTTAGCATTTGAAAAAAAAAAAAAAAAAATACAGACTTGGTATAAAATTTAAAAATTTATAATATTAGAATAGTCGGTACAGTATTCTGATTATTTAAGCACCGTACAAAAGTAGCGCATATGTATTATGAATTTGGTAATATCTCAGTGTCACTGCTACAATAAATCAGTGTGTCACCCTTGAATAATGCGCAAATAATACATGAGTGCCACCTTTGAGTGGTATTTTAGATAATATCTAAATACTAGCTTAACATTGAATATATTTTTTTTTTTCAATTTCATACTAATTCTGTAGTTTCTTTTTCAAATGCTCACTAAAGTGTTGGTCGTCGGATCGACTAATTTTTAATATCATTATCAATGGACCTTGTTTGTGATAAGAATTAACTATTTTATAATTGATTTTATATTACAACGGAATTTTCAAATTAGTTCTCTTAATAAATTACAACATCAATAAGAATTTAAACTGATTGAATATTTAGAGTAAAGTAATGAAATACATTTGTAACACAAAATACTAAATCAACCGACATTTTTATTAATATCCAAAGTTTAATAGAAATTATTATTTATACCCAGATTCCTGGATTTTCGCCAAAAATGCCCAAACCAGCCACAAAATGGCCGGCTTACTCCTTTTTTTTAGAGAGACATTACATTATGAAGATCAAAATATTGAAATCTAACACTGAAAATTTGAATTTTTTGTTTAAATTATTTGTTAGATTATTTCTTTTGATGTATAATTAGCATATTTATACTAAAATACGCTAGATTACTTGAAATTATGTTGAATTACACTGTATTACAATAAATTATGTTGAATTATACTAAATTACGTTAAATTACAATAATTATGCTAAATACGGTAAATTACGCTAAACTACACAAAATTACGCTAAAGTAGACCGATTTTGCTCATCTTTCATGAATCATAAAAAATAGTAAAAAAATTCCGAAAATAGTAAAAATTGGTATTCTACAAGTTCATTATGTAACTAATTTACTGAGCTACTTGGATTGAATAATAGAAATGAAAATCTTAATCGGAAACTTCAACTCAAGTTTTGAGGCTCTTCCCTTTGTTTTTTGGCAATTTTGAATTTTAAAAAATAACATAGTGGTCATGGACACATGTGTATTTTCGCAAGCTTTCTGAAAAGTGGTCATTTGCTGAATTCGGACACTCGAGCGCCGTTTTATGACCGTTTGAAGTTTCGTCATCGTTTTTCCCCTTTTCAGTGAAGATATCGTCCCTATTCATATGTAATTTAGCGTAATTTACCATATTTTAGCGTAATGTAATGTAATTTAGTGTAATTTAAATTAATATAGTGTAATTCAACATAATTTCAAGTAGAGGAGGGTTCCAATGCCTCAATTTTTCGTGCCTCCACCATGCCTCCATTTTTTAAAAACTTTAATAACTCAAAATTTAAAACTTAAAAGTCAAAATAAAACCGTTAGATATGATCTACATCATTTTATCTATGTGCTCATAAAAAATTATCACATTTTAATTTTGTTTTTATGTGAATCAATAAGTTGAAAAATCAACGTCTAGAAATTATCCACATCAGTACGTTTTTTACAAGCTCTTGATGACAACCAAAACAAAATTGAAATGTCATAATTTTTTACACGTGCATAGATAACATGATGTAGATCATATCCAACGGTTTTATTTTGACTTTTAAGTTTTAAATTTTGAGTTATTAAAGTTTTAAAAAATGGAGGCATGGTGGAGGCATGAAAAATTGAGGCATTGGAACCCTCCTCTTTCAAGTAATCTAGCGTATTTTAGTATAAATATGTTAATTATATATCAAAAGAAATAGGGGTGTAAACGGACACGGATATCCGGCCGGATATCCGCTCCGAATCCGCATATAATCCGTATCCGGATTTAAACGGATACGGATATCGCGGATACGGATACGGATATGGTTTTAAATTTTGATATCTGTTTACTATTCGTATCCGTATCCGTATCGGTATCATGTGAGGTTTTAAATTATTTTGCTTTCAAGGAAATTTGAACCCATGTCATGTGAAGTGAAAGCCTAAGCAACCAAGGTACAAACCACTACACCACACTATTAATAAAATAAATATCTTATATTCTCTCATCTTTCTAACATTAATATCTCTATCAACTTACAATTATTCATTTATTTTTATATTTAAATTTTATTAATTATTAATTATATCTTAAAGTTCATATAACTCAATATCCGACAATTATCCGTTCTATATTCGTCTTCGAATCCGTATCCGTAAATTATCCGCTCCGTATCCGTATCCGTTTAAGGCGGATATGGTTTTAAATTTTGATATCCGTTTACTATCCGTATCCGTATCCGTATCCGTTCACTGAAAGACGGATACGGATTTGGTAATAGCATTATCCGCTCCGAATCCGCTCCGTTTACACCCCTAAAAAGAAGTAATTTAACAAATAATTTAAACAAAAAAATTCAAATTTTCAGTGTTAGATTTCATTATTTTGCTCTTCATAGTGTCTCTGAAAAAAAAAAAAAAGGGAGTAAGCCGGCCACAAAATGGCCGGTTTTCTGGGGTACCTAAGCTGGCCATTTTGTGGCCGGCTTTAGCATTTTTAGCGAAAACCCGGGAATGTGGACATAAATAATAATTTCTATTAAACTTTGGATATTAATAAAAATGTCGGCTAAATCAACATGGACAACAATATAATGTCTAATAAATTATTTGTAACTTGTACAAAAAAAATATTATTTTATATATATCTGAATGTTTCTTTAAAGTAATTAACAACTAATGTATACTCTTATATTAAATAAGTTTGTTGTGCTTTTGAATTAGTATTTTTATGGTGCTTTTGAAATAATCTTTTCTTTTGATTATGAAGAGTTAGAATTAGTAAAATATGTCTACTAATTCAATACAATACAATATTTCACACAACATAACTAATAAAATAAATTCTTGAAAATGCACCTTTACATTACTACATATTTCTCTGTCCGTTAAGCTCCAAATCTATTGTGTCTACATGCTGAGTCCGAATCTGCTGCGATTCCGAGAGGGATCGCAGGATCCTGAAATTCCGAAATCAACGGTTCAAACTTTTCCGTGAAAACATTCTCGGAAAAATAAATTTTCATGCACGCATCTTGAGAAAGACCAACAGTTGAGATCGGATCGCAGGGTCTGTGATTCCCTGAGAATCACAGCAGATTTATTTTCCTACATGCTACATTTACCAGTAAAGCTTTCTAACATGACCACAATAGATCACTGAATTGGATAAGAAAACTATAGATAAAATGCCTAATCACCAAAAGATAATATTCTCCAATTAAATCCCATGCCACCATGCTAGCCACGTGTCCATTTTTTTTTTTTTTTTTGTAAAAGTTAATAAATGAACCTCTACCTGTTTAATTTTATCTATTATTTCCGACATCCCACTTAAAAAAATAAAAAATAATAAAGGACATAATTGCTCCATATCCTTATTTCTAATGGCATTTAAGACGAGTTCATATCTTCTTCTAAAGTAACTTAAATTTTGAATCTGAATTCGGAGGTTGGAAATTTTTTATCGGTAGTAATTAATAGAAAAGAAGAGAGACAAACAGTAAAAGTACAGTAATATTTATATTGGTAGTAAAATGGGTAGCAATTCTACTGATTTTAACTTTTTTTTTAATCTGATGTATAGATGGAGAGAATTCTTATATTTGATTTCTAGTAAAATATGAAAAGTTTTTCAAAAAATAGATAGAATGTATTTGATATATCTAAATTTTAAGGTACTATATATATTTTAATAAAAAAATATATATTTTACTAGAAAAAATTAAAATGAAAAAAAACTGGTTTAGATTGGTAAAATTACTACCGATCCAATTTTTTTTTATTTTTAAGATCGGTAGAATTGCTACCGATCTTACTACCAATATAAATATTATTGTACTCTTACTGTTTGTCTATATTTTTTTCTATTAATTACTACCGATAAAAAATTTCCTTTCTAATGGCATTTAAGACGAGTTCATATCTTATTCTAAAGTAACTTAAATTTTGAATCTGAATTCGGAGGTCCAAAAATTATGCATGCATTATGCATGCGTGATCCAAAAATTAGGTTGTTCATAATAAATTGCCATGTCATTTAATCATGCGTTGAGAGGTCAGGTCACCAAAAGCATATTGGTTTGAATACTTTTATTATATTAAAGGGTCAAGATATAAAAAGTGACGCTGATGTGATGTCGTCTTGCTTTTGTTTTGAAACATTACATTATCCACTTGCTCATTAGAGAAGTCACTAACAACAAAAATTACTGGACTAAAATTCACACGGAATGCGCAATAAATTGTTTGAGAACTACTTGTCAAATTTTAAATTATGCATGCGTCATTTCTCGTAATTTTAATATTTTTCTCTTAATTATGCATGCGTCATGTTTGATCCTTGTAATGCCTCTTGAGAACAATAAGCTAAAATATTTATATATATATAGACTTTAGACTCAAACTCATAAAAATTGACAATGTATTTAATCATAAAATAACATTGAATAAAGTGCACATAACGAACCTAAACCACTAATATCTTTATTTTTATTTTTTTAAATAAGAATTTTTATAAAATTTAACAGTTTATTATGTCTCATTATTCTAAATAGTGCACTATAACGACCTTATAGCGTTTTTACCTTAAAAGCTAAGTTATGAAATAAAAGTGCACTAATTCAGCTATTGACTGCTAAAGTGGTAATAGTGTTCGAAATAGTACGCAAATAGTGCACGCTATACTACACATGCTTTTATTTAAAGGTCCAAACTGAAAATTTCTTTTAAGGACCAAATTTTTTTCAAGGCCCATATTGTTTTTGTTTTTAAATAGAAAAATATAGATAGTTTATGTCATGATACTTAGGTTATATTCAATAGAAAAAGTTAGATAGTTTATGATATTACTAGAGGTATTTGAATAATAATTTGGACTTTTTACTGGTTCAATATGAATATTATAATTCTTTAATCAATTTGGTGTTACTTATTGATCTATGAGACTTTAGATAATGTTGAAATTTAGTAGAAATATAGAATATAATTTTTGAAAAAAAAAGCTATGTACGATAGTTTCTGTTATAGCTATGCTATTCGCAATAGTTTTTATTAGCACTTCCGTGATAACGTAATAATCGCTATTTTGAAGTACATAACATGCATTTCTCTATAGACGAGATACATGCCACCAAATAATTATCTATATTGGACCTATTGTTCTAAATCGCTAATAGCAACTTGATAAACTATGTTTTTGTAATACAAATAGTTTATTATTCTGTTATTTTCTTATTAAAAAAAACGAAATAAAAAAATCTAATCTGAGTACTTATCAAGTAAGATTAAAATTAATAGTTTCAATTTGTCGTTTATAACAGTTTTTTCAAATTAATTTAAGCTTATATACTCTGAGTAAAGGTTTTTGATCATATTTAATTATTAATATCCACAAAAGATTGTTCTTTTCGGATTTCGAATATACGGCTTCTCACACAGAGAGCATTGTTTTTGCCACTAGACTAAAAGCTGGTTCTCAATTTAAAATTATATACTTGCTCTGCTTGTTCAATAGAATCAACACAACACTAGTGTTGTGTTCGAGTCTGTCCCCTTAGGCTGTGCTCTAGAGAGGGGTAGAAACCCCTTCATTAAAGGGAAGGAACGGGAACGAAGGGGAAGAGAAGAGTAACGCGGTTTGCCCACGTCGCTCACCCGCTTCAGAGGAAGGTAATAGGAGAGGGAAGGAGAGGGACGCGCTACTGTGGCGAGGGAAAGGCATTGTACAAAGTTTTGAAATTCGTAACGCCCAAATCGGGGTGTAGGTTTCATTGTAGCGAGGGGAACCACGCTCGGGCTCTTCCATCCTCTTCCTTCCCTTCCTCTTTGCGCTGCGTTTGTGGAGCACAACCTTAGGTGCACGGGGTACAATTTAATATAATGAACAGATCAGATTAATTTCGGCCGGATTAAACTCAATCTAGTATTAATTGAGATTGTAGGGGGTCTATTTTGAGATTCGTGCCAAGTTTAAAAAATGATTCGGATTTATCACTTGCACCTCAGGTATCTGAGGTGATACAAATTCTTTGTGTTTCCCCTGCAAAAGAGAATGAGTATCCTCTCTAATATGTGTAAAAGATTTCCTCCACTTTACGGTTTGAGATTTACTCTCAGCTGTCTTGAGATTCGGGCTAGCACAGAGGCAGTGTTATTTGAGCTTTGAGATTCGTGCAAAGTTAAAAGGTAGGTCCGGACATAGTGACAAGATTCACGTATAAAACGCACAGAGGCAGTATTATTTCGACGTTACCGAACCGAACTTCGAATAAAACGCAGAAAAACGTATAATACGTTTTATTCGCAAATAAACGCGACTTGACGAATTATTCGCGATAAAAACACGAAAAAAATGCAAAAAAAAATTTCAATTTTTTTTTTACGATTCTTTTGGGTTTTTTTTTTTTTGCTTCTTTGTTGTACCGAATCATTCCCGAATTATACTTAAATTATATCCGAATCACAAATTTTTAACATCGCTGAACCAAACCCGAACTATTAATTTGTCACTATGGGTCCGGATCCACTAATTCTAAAAGCGAAAAGGTACCAGCAAAGATGTGAATTGTACAAAAAGAAGTATGAAAGCAGATCATAACGGCTCCTTGTGGTTGGTATTTCTCATGTACTTTTGCGCTTCGCTCCTCTATTTATTAGAGGTGCTACTTTTACTCGATTGCCCGGATCCGATCCGGAACTGATCTGGATCTGAACTGGAACTGACCCGGATCCGATTAATTTTGATAGGATATGATTTAAAAAATATAACCGGTTAAATTATGAGTACAGTTACAAAATTAATAATTTAATATCCGATCTGGATCCGAACCGGAACCGATACTGTAATGGATAGGATAAGGGTTTTATTTAGTTATCCGACCCGATATCCGTATAAATACCCGATAAAATGATAATACCATTTCTGTATAATCATTTAATATAAACACATATATTAATAACTATGAAAAGACAATCATTTGTAGTATTTTTTAATTCTTGAATGAAATTTATTGCTCTTTTCGCACAGATTATTGAAATCAATGTCATGTTCACCTTTTGCCTATAAATTTTTGAAGCTAATTAATTCCTTTCTTGATCTCTTTATCTACCATGTATCTACATTTCTGCACAGATTATTGAAATTTATTGCTCTCTTCGCTGATTGAAACAAATTGATATTAATATTTTATTCCTAAATTTTTGAAACCATATAATGAAATCACCATCTTCAATATTTTACTTTCTAAAATTATCTCACCTTCAATATTTTTGAGCAGATTTTAATTTATATTATAATAATATATTATGTAAGATGTTTAAGAAATTATAATTATATATAACGTTAAGTGTTTCTCAAATGCTTGTGTGTTGTGACATATACCCGCTTCGGATCCATAAACAAGTTATGGGTATATATCTACCCAGAACCAAAAGACTAGATCTGAAATATCTACTGGTAAATAGGTATCCGAATCCGGACCCGACCCGATTTGAAACAAATAAGTATATGGATCAAAATTCGGACCCGAATACTTTTAGAATACAGGTCCAAACATAATAGTATCCGGACCCTACCCGACCCGATAGCACCTCTACTGTTTATATATTTTTGGCTTTGTATAACTTTATCCTCACAAGCTACAAAAATTGGGTCCAGATGTCAGATGTCAGATGTGACAGGATAAGCTTCTTCTATTATCTTATCCAAAATCCAACAACAATCAATCATACAGCCTTTTTTGAAACACGTGCTAGTGTTATTTATCTGGCACAGAGACAGAGAGCCAACTGTTTCGCTTTTCCACTTTTGCCTATTGTTTTAAAGAGTGAGGCTATGGTGCTATGCATAGCACGGATGGTTAGTGTACTGCGGTTCAATATGATACTTTTTAAAATTCTAACGGTCGATCCGAACCGTTCAATGTGATAACCATATAAATATGTACTTGCAAACTAAATTTTATATTTTTTCGAATTTTTTTATTATTTTTTTAGATAGGTAGAATTTTGATGGTCCAGAATTTTCAGAAAACATTGATTTTTCTACCTATCTAACAAAATAGTAAAAAAATTTAAAAAAAATATAAAATTTAGTTTGCAAGTACATATTCATATGGATATCACATTGAACGGTTCGGATCGACTGTTAGGATTTTAAAAAGTACCATATTGAGCCGTAGTACACTAGCCATTGGTGCTATGCATAGCACCATAGCCTCACTCTGTTTTAAATGCAGCTTGTTTCCCGTCCGTAGGAAGTCGTAATTTACAGGAGTCGAGATTGTTTCTCGTTTCAAGTAAATTACAACCGATGAACAATGGCTTTTGTGATTAATGATTATTATAATTAAAAATTTGTAGATTAATGTGATAAAATATATCTTGCTTGCTATTTTTATAATTAATAATTAATATTTTCCAAGCTGTTATCTATACAATTATAAAAGAATACAAGTTTAACATATTATTTTATTTTTTATTGTACGGATCTTAAAGGTTTCAAAAATGATATTTATTTGTATCTAAATTTTGCTGAGTGCGAGATTTTTTTATAAAAATTATCTGATTTTGAATTATTTTCATGAATATTTTCTTCGAAGCAACTCTAATTTCAAAACAATTCAAAATATATTACTAAGCACAAACATATTGAAAATAAATCTAACTAGAAAAAAAAACAGTCTTTAATCCAGTGGCTCAAGATATTATTTTTTGTGTGAAAGGTCGTATCTTCGAAATTCGAACGGAAATTTTTATAAATATTTAAATGTAAAAAAAAATTGTCTTCGTCTTTATCTCATTTTTATCTTAAAAAATAATTAGACACGTATATTTACTTTAAAAATAAAGGCTCAAATCTCGAATTAAAAAAAAAAAAATCTAACGATGGATAATTAATTCAATATCAAATGAGATAATTAAACCTACAATTTGTGGAGAACCTTTTTGTGATGCGCAGAACAATGTAGCTTTTTGTGTGTTAGCATGTTGCCTACGGCTACGGGCCTTAAAAGTTTTTTAAAAAAAGAAGAAAATACATGCTCCTTTGGATAAATATGAACATGAGTAGGAATAAATCTATAGCAATTAATAGTACGTTTGGAAAAAAAAAATTAAGGAGATATATGTAAATCAGGATTAAATCTGTATTTATGCGTTTGTAGGGGTAAAGAAGATATAAGGGAAAAGGTGGTAAGCATTTTTTTTTTATAAATTAAAAGTTCGCATTTTTATTCATTATAATTTTTAATTCTTGTAAAATTTATTACTAGTTGTTGGAATATGCAATCATCTACTTAGTCTTTTTGACTAGATTTACAAAACATATATTTATTGAATTTTACAGTTTATTGTTCTGAGATATTATGCAGGTTCATGATGATATAAAGTTGTTATATACATCAAAATGAATCATCAAATGCCAATGAATGGACTAAGAAGACTTAGCTCAAGACTAGTTGTTAATTAGAAATATGTGAAATTAGTACAATATGCTTGAGATTGAGGTAATTGACCTAAATCGTTACAACGGCTAATCCAGTGTTACAACAGAACAATTCATATTCCGAAATCCACAGAGTAATCGATTTATTTCGTTAAAATGGGCAATTAGGCGTTATAATGAAACAATTCAGTTCAGACTCCAAAATCTCCAGAGAGTTCCGTTGTGATAGCCATTACAATGTCTAATGGGCGTTAGGGTTTTTAGCACAGTAAAACCAGCTAAATATGACCAACCGTTACAACGGCTAATTGACCGTTATAACAGTTGATGCCAGTTACCATATTTTGTTTTTTTTCTCTATAAATAGAAACGAAATCTAGGTTTTACATATCTCTTCCAGCCATCTCAAATTGCAATATTACGTTTTCTAAACAGATCTAGAATTCTCCATTGTTGCTTGTGCATGAAATTTTAATATCTTTAAAACAATTTCAAGCATACCCCACCATACTCAATCTTGTGTAAGAATTAGAGAGATTTGTGTGAGATCTCTTGTTTGTTTAAACACTATAACCTTTAGTGCTCAATAGTCAATTCCGTGCTCGGGCCGTGTGACTTTCCGGAATTTATAAGAGCTCACCGGTTCCACCTTGTACTCATTTCTCATTGGGTAAAGAAAGACACGCCATCAAGAAAGTCACGAAGCCCCGGAGACGTAGGCGTTAGTGCCGAATTCCGTAAACATATCTCTTGTCAAGTGTCTCTTTACTCTTCTATTTACTTTACATACACTTGCTTAGTTTAAGTTTTCTTGTTTCCGCCAAGAACAATGACACATTACATATATCTTTATAGTGAATATCAAACCATTAAGGGTTAAAATTTTAAAAGGCTCCATATTCACCCCCTCTAGTGTCGTTAGGGACAACACTAGTAGCATCTCGTATAAAATAAAATTACGTGACACTTATTCATCTAGCTTTTCATCCCTTCAAATATAAATTTCTGGTTCTCCTCAAATAGGAGTGTTCAAACGGTCCGGTTAATTTGGTTTTCAACTGAACCGAAAAATTTCGGTTTAAATGAATTGGTTCAGTTGAATTTTTAAAGAATCTGGCTAATATGCTACGCGTAGCATAGAGGGCCTCCGTGCTACGGCTCAATATTTGAGTTTTCAAAGTCCTAACAGTTGATCTAAACCGTTCAACATGATCTCCATATGAATATGCACTTGCAAACCAAATTTTACATTTTTTAGAATTTTTTTACTATATTTTTAGATAGGTAGAAAATCACTTGATCTGAAAATTCTGTACCATTCAGATCAAGTGATTTTCTACCTATCTAAAAAAAAGTAAAAAAATTCTAAAAAATGTAAAATTTGGTTTGCAAGTACATATTTATATGAAGATCATGTTGAACGGTTTGGATCGACCTTTAGGATTTTAAAAACTCAAATATTGAGGCGTAGCACATAGGCCCTCTATGCTACGCGTAGCACTGTAGCCAACTCCATTTTTAAATTATTTTGATTTAATTATATCGGTTCGATTTAGACTTTTCAAAACCGACTAAATCAAACCAACCTAATTATAATGATTTAAGTATGATTTATATGATGTTTGGTTCAATCATCACTTCCTTCTATTTTGGTTTGAATATTTAAAATATATACATATTTTGTACGGAATTAAACAATGTGTGTAATGTTATCTTGAATTTTATTTCTATCAAATGACTAATCTAGTTGGTGTATGTGTTGAATTTTGACCTTTTGAAATCTAATCTCTCTTATTTAGTTCAACCAAATAAACCGAAATTTAACTCGATTTAAATAGTTCAGTTGTTATTTGGTTGACCATGTTAATTCGGTTGGTTTGGTTGGATTTTTAAAAATCGAAAAAATGTTTGATTTGACTATTTTACTTCGATTCCAACCGAACCAACCGTTTGAACACCCCTACACCCAGTGCACGCGGAGAGATCAACATAGATATTGAAAGACATAAATCTCGAGGAAAAATAAAATACAAACAGACCAAAATTGACTGAAATATTTAGTTACCACCTCAATACCTCGAAGTTCGGATCTTACCATTCCTTTATGCAAAATTAAAATGTTATTAGAAGCAAAAAAATTAAAATGTTATCATGTACGCACTGTGGTTCTGAACATGAGCAAGGGGTCATGCGCACCGCAGTGATGAGCATGAGTTTTCAGCTAAAATTTGCTCAAATTGAATTGAAACGGAGAAAAATTCATGCGCAACACTCTGGTGCGCATGACTTCTAAGTCATGCACAGAACTATGGTGGATGGTGGGGATGTGTTAAGTTTTGAATTTCTTAGAAATTAATGATAATGTCAAAATTTTGAAATATTGAGGTGGTAATTAAAAAAATTTCGGCAAAATTGAAAAAGGGGAAAAGGTCATAGGCATAACTTAGAATATTCTTTCACGAAATATCATGTATCTATTTTCATTATAGTGACAATATAGTGGTATGATAACGATGTCATCAATATTCCGTGTTAAGAGTCATTATCCAAGGCGATCAATGGAGAATTGCTTTGATTAATCAATTCAATATAGATGACTTGTTTTCATAAAATTAAAAACTCATGTGTTAGCTCTCTAAGCAATCTAATTTCAATAAATTAGATAAGAAAAAAAACAATAACATAACATGTCATTCTTGGTTGCAGTGCAGAACTTGAAATTCAAGGGATACGATGATTGTAATTTGTGCATTCGGATCAGCTGAAATTTCAAAACTAATGAACAATAATTCTGAAATTCCTGCAATTCAAATTTAGCCATCAAATTTTTTCCGAGAACGCATCTCGAAACAACTGGTTTTTTCTTGCACGCATCTCGAAACAGTTCGACGACTAGATTCAGATTGCAGGGATTTTAGGATTACTGTTACCGGTCTCAGATTTCAGCAGATGCGCTTCCGTAATTTGTAGGTGCATCGCGCGCGCATACACATATATTGATGTATATAACCAAATAATAACTAGCATAAAAGGAATTTTTTTTACTATATTCAAGGTTAACTATTGTGTTGGGTGTTGAATAAATCTGAATTTTTCAATTCATATGTCAACATATACCACTCGATGATATATATATATATATATGAGTGAGGCTACGGTGCTATGCATAGTACGGATGGGGTCCGTGCTACGGCTCAAAATTTGACTTTTTAAAATTCTAACGGTCGATCCGAACCGTTCAACATGATTATAAAATGAATATGTACTTGCAAACCAAATTTTACATTTTTTCGAATTTTTTTACTATTTTTTTAGATAGGCTGTTTTTGGATGGTCCAGAATGTTCAGATCAAGTGATTTTCGAAAAAATTCCAGATCCGGGTGAACAGTAAAAACAGAGCAGCAAAATTCTGGACCATATGATCTGGAATTTTCAAAGTGACTTAATAAATAGTAAAAAAATTCCAAAAAATGTAAAATTTGGTCTCCAAGCACATTTTAATATTTAGAACATGTTGAACGGTTCGGATCGATTGTTTGAAGATCATATGGTCCAGATTTGCTGCCGACAGCAGCTGGCCGAAATGCTGCCAGCAGCAAATTAGCCGGACCCTATATATATATATAGACTTTAGACTCAAACTCATAAAAATTGACAATGTATTTAATCATAACATAACATTGAATAAAGTGCACATAACGAACCTAAACCACTAATATCTTTATTTTTATTTTTTGAATATAATTTTTATAAAATATTAACGGTTTATTATGTCTCATTATTCTAAATAGCTAGCGTTTTTTACCTTAAAAGCTAAGTTATGGAATAAAAGTGCACTAATTCAGCTATGACTGCTAAAGTGGTAATAGTGTTCGAAATAGTAAGCAAATAGTGCACGCTATACTACACATGCTTTTATTTAAAGGTCAAACTGAAATTTTCTTTTAAGGACCAAATTTTTTTCAAGGCCCAGATTGTTTTTGTTTTTAAATAGAAAAATATAGATAGTTTATGTCATGATGCTTATATTATAAATAATAGAAAAAGATAGATAGTTTATGATATTACTAGAGGTATTTTGAATAATAATTTGGATTCTTTACTGGTTCAATATGAATATTATAATTCTTTAATCAATTTGGTGTTACTTATTGATCTATGAGACTTTAGATAATGTTGAAATTTAGTATAAATATAGAATATAATTTTTGAAAAAAAAAAACTATGTACAATAGTTTCTGTTATAGCTATGCTATTCGCAATAGTTTTTTATTAGCACTTCCGTGATAACGTAATAATCGCTATTTTGAACTACATAACATGCATTTCTCTATAGACGAGATACATGCCACCAAATAATTATCTATATTGGACCTATTGTTCTAAATCGCTAATAGCAACTTGATAAACTATGTTTTTGTAATACAAATAGTTTATTATTCTGTTATTTTCTTATTAAAAAAAACGAAATAAAAAAATCTAATCTGAGTACTTATCAAGTAAGATTAAAATTAATAGTTTCAATTTGTCGTTTATAACAGTTTTTTTCAAATTAATTTAAGCTTATATACTCTGAGTAAAGGTTTTTGATCATATTTAATTATTAATATCCACAAAAGATTGTTCTTTTCGGATTTCGAATATACGGCTTCCCACACAGAGAGCATTGTTTTTGCCACTAGACTAAAAGCTGGTTCTCAATTTAAAATTATATACTTGCTCTGCTTGTTCAATAGAATCAACACAACACTAGTGTTGTGTTCGAGTCTGTCCCCTTAGGCTGTGCTCTAGAGAGGGGTAGAAACTCCTTCATTAAAGGAAAGGAACGGGAACGAAGGGGAAGAGAAGAGTAACGCGGTTTGCCCACGTCGCTCACCTGCTCCAGAGGAAGGTAATCGGAGAGGGAAGGAGAGGGATGCGCTACTGTTGCGAGGGAAAGGTGTTGTACAAAGTTCCAAAATTCGTAACCCCCAAATCGGGGTGTAGGTTTCATTGTAGCGAGGGGAACCGCGCTCGGGCTCTTCCTTCCTCTTCCTTCCCTTCCTCTTTACGCTGCGTTTGTGGAGCACAACCTTAGGTACTTGAGGTACAATTTAATATAATGAACATATTAGATTAATTTCAGCCGGATCAAACTCAATCTTGTATTTATTGAGATTGTAGGGGGTCTGTTTTGAGATTCGTGTCAAGTTTAAGAATGATTCGGATTTATCACTTGCACCTCAGGTACCTGGGGGTGATACAAATTTGTTGTGTTTCCCCTGCAAAAGAGAATGAGTATCCTCTCCAATATGTGTAAAAGATTTCCTCCACTTTACGGTTTGAGATTTACTCTCAGCTGTCTTGAGATTTGGGCTAGCACAGAAGCAGTATTATTTGAGCTTTGAGATTCGTGCAAAGTTAAAAGGTAGGTCCAGACATAGCGACAAGATTCGCGTATAATTCATTTTTTCGACGTTACCGAACCGAACTCCGAATAAAACGTAGAAAAACGTATAATACGTTTTATTCGCAAATAAAACGCGAGTTGACGAAATATTCGCGATAAAAACGCGAAATTTTTTTTTCAAATTTTTTTTTTTTACGGTTTTTTTGGGTTTTTTTTTTTTGCTTCTTTGTTGTACCGAATCATTCCTGAATTATATCCGAATTTTATCCGAATCACGAATTTTTGATCTCGCCGAACAGAACCCAAACTATTAATTTGTCGCTGTGGGTCCGGATCCACTAATTCTAAAAGCGAAAAGGTACCGGGAAAGATGTGAATTCTACAAAAAGAAGTATGAAAGCAGATCATAACGGCTCCTTGTGGTTTGTATTTCTCATGTACTTTTGCGCTTCGCTCCTCTATGGCTCTATTTATATATTTTTGGCTTTGTTTAACTTTATCCTCACAAGCTACAAAAATTGGGTCCAGATGTCAGATGTGATAGGATAAGGTTTTTTCTGCCGAAATTTTTATTAGTAGAACATAAAATAAATAAATATCGATATTGAAGAACGATTTTCTAGAAATTTGAAATCTAACAAAGACGTTATGGTCCATAACAGCCAGATTAGTACCTAACTATCTGCGTTAGTATAACAAAAATACGGGCTGTTATGGTTCATAACGGCTAGGGACGCGCTGAAAAAAAAAAACAGGCCGCTATGGTACATAACATCCAGCTACAGTGATTTTTTTTCAAAAATCGCACACTGAAGCAAACAAACTAGCAAAAAAAAAAAAAAAAACTGTAGCTGGACGTTATGGACCATAACGTTCCGCTACAGTGTTTTTTGTTAATTGAAAATTATTAATCAGATTAACTGGACGTTATGGTCCATAACGTCCAGCTACAGTGCTCTGAACGTTATGGACCATAACGTCTTTGTTAGATCTCGAATTTTCACCAAATTATTTTCAATATCGATATTTATTTATTTTATTTTCTATTAATAAAAATTTCGGCTCTTTATGGAATAAAGCCACATAAGCTTCTTCTATTATCTTATCCAACAACAATCAATCATTACCTACGGGTTTTCTCCTAAAAAAAAACAACAATCAATCATACCGCCTTTTTTGAAACACGTGCTAGTGTTATTTATCTGGCACAGAGACAGAGTCACAGAGAGCCAACTGTTTTGCTTTTTCACTTCCGCCTATTTATTTAAATGGGGGTGTTCAAACAGTTCGGTTTGTTCGGTTTTCAACTGAACTATAAAATTTGATTTAAATAGATCAGTTTAAATTTTGAATTATTCAGTTTAAATGAATTGGTTCAGTTTACAATTTTTACAACCGATTAAACTGAACTGACCGAATTATATTGGTTCAGGTATGATTTATATTTTGTTTGGTTCAATCAATGCTTCATTTCTTTTATTTTAGTTTAAATATTTTAGAATATCTACAAATTTTGTATGGAATTAAACAACTTGTGTATGAACATGTGTAATTTTCGTTAATAATAGCACCGATAGGTTTACTTCGGTTTGAAACGAACAAATCGAAATTTACTTCGGTTTGTTCGGTTCGGTTCTTAATCTGTTTATAAGTTTAATCGGTTCGGTTCGGTTCAATTTTTGAAAAAACCGAAGAAAAATTTAATTTGGTTATTTTAGTTCAGTTTCAACCGAACCGACCGTTTGAACACCCCTAGTTTCCCATCCGTAGGAAGTCGTAATTTTACAGGAGTCGAGATTGTTTCTCGTTTCAAGTAAATTACAACCGTTGAACAATGGCTTTTGTGATTAACATTATTTTATAATTAAAAATTTGTCGATTAATGTGATAAAAATCATACGATGGATAATTCAATATCAAATGAGATATTTAAACCTACAATTTGTGGAGAACCTATTTCTGATGCAGAACAATGTAGCTTTTTGTGTGTTAGCATGTTGCCTACGGCTACGGGCCTTAAAAGTTAAAAAAAAACAAGAAAATACATGCTCCTTTGGATAAATATGTACATGAGTAGGAATAAATCTATAGCAATTAATAGTACGTTTGGAAAAAAAAAATTCACGAGATATATGTAAATCAGGATTAAATCTGTATTTATGCGTTTGTAGGGGTAGAAGAATATATAAGGGAAAAGGTGGTAAGCATTTTTTATTTATTAATTATGCAGTTTAACAGTTTCTTGTTTTGAGATATTATGCAGGTTCATGATAATATAAAGTTGTTATATATATCAAGGATGAATCATCAAATGCTACAGATATCAAGGATGTACTATAATGAATCAAGAAATGGACTAAGAAGACTTAGCTCAAGACTAGTTGTTAATTAGAAATATGTGAAATCAGTAAAATATGCTTGAGATTGAGGTAATTGACCTAAATCGTTACAACGGCCAATCCAGTGTTACAACGGAACAATTCATATTCCGAAATTCACAGAGTAATCGATTTATTTCGCTAAAATGGCCAATTAGGCGTTATAATGAAACAAAATCTCCAGAGAGTTTCGTTGTGACAGCCGTTATAGTGTCTAATGGGCGTTAAGGTTTTTAGCACAGTAAAACCAGCTAAATGTGACCAACCGTTACAACGGCTAATTGACCGTTATAACAGTTGATGCCAGTTACCATATTTTGTTCTTTCTCTATAAATAGAAACGAAATCTAGGTTTTACATATCTCTTCCAACCGTCTCAAATTGCAATATTACGTTTTCTAAACAGATCTAGAATTTCCTATTATTGCTTGTGCATCAAACTTCAAGATCTTTACAACAATTTCAAGCATACTCCACCATACTCAATTTTGTGTAAGAATTATAGAGATTTGTGTGAGATCTCTTGTTTGTTTGAAGTTTAAACTCTAGAGCCTTTAGTGCTCAAGAGCCAATTCCGTGCTCGGGCCGTGTGACTTCCCGGAATTTGTAAGGGCTCACTGTTACCTTGTACTCATTTCTCATTGGGTAAAGAAAGGTGCACCATCAAGAAGGTTGCGAAGCCCCGGAGACGTAGGCGTTAGTGTCGAACTCTGTAAACATATTTCGTGTCAAGTGTCACTTTACTCTTCTATTTATTTTACATACACTTGCTTAGTTTAAGTTTTCTTATTTCCGCCAAGAACAACTTATGTACACATTAGATATATCTTTATAGTGAATATCAAACTATTTAGGGTTAAAATTTTAAAATGCCCATATTCACCTTTCTCTAGGTGCCGTTAGGAACAACACTTATTCATCTAGCTCTTCATCCCTTCAAATATAAATGTCTGGTTCTCCTCAAATAGGAGTGTTCAAACGGTCCGGTTAATTTGGTTTTCAACCGAATCGAAAAATTTCGGTTCAAATGAATTGGTTCAGTTCAATTTTTAAATTATTTTGATTTAATTATATCGGTTCGATTTAGACTTTTCAAAACCGACTAAATCAAACCAACCTAATTATAATGATTTAAGTATGATTTATATTATGTTTGGTTCAATCATTGCTGCCTTCTATTTTGGTTTGAATATTTTAAAATATTTACATATTTTGTACGGAATTAAACAATGTGTGTAATGTTATCTTGGATTTTATTTCTATCAAATGACTAATCTAGTTGGTGTATGTGTTGAGTTTTGACCTTTTGAAATATAATCTCTCTTATTTAGTTCAACCAAGTAAACCGAAATTTAACTCGATTTAAATGGTTCGGTTGTTATTTAGTTGACCATGTCAATTCAGTTGGTTAGGTTGGATTTTTAGAAATCGAAAATAGATTTGATTTGGCTATTTTACTTCGGTTTCAACCTAACTAACCATTTGAACACCCCTACACCCAGTGCGTGCGGAGAGATCAACATAGATATTGAAAGACATAAATCTCGAGGAAAAATAAAACACAAACAGACCAAAATTGACTGAAATTTTTTTAGTTACCACCTCAATATCTCGAAGTTAACTTACCATTCCTTTATGCAAAATTAAAATGTTATCATGTACGCACTGTGGTTCTGTACATGAGCACCGCAGTGATGAACATGAGTTTTCAGCTAAAATTTGCTCATATTGAATTGAAACGGAGGAAAATTCATACGCAACACTGTGGTGCGCATGACTCCTAAGTCATGCACAGAACTATGGTGAGGATGTTCTAAGTTTTGAGTTTCTTAGAAATTGATGGTAATGTCAAAATTTTGAAATATTGAGGTGGTAATTAAAAAAATTTCGGCAAAATTGAAAAGGGGAAAACGGGTCATAAACATAACTTAGAATATTCTTTCACGAAATATCATGTATCTATTTTCATTATAGTGACAATATAGTGGTATGATAACGATGTCATCAATATTCCGTGTTAGAGTCATTATCCAAGGCGATCAATGGAGAATTGCTTTGATTAATCAATTCATATAGATGACTTGTTTTCATAAAATTAAAAACTTATGTGTTAGCGCTCTAAGCAATCTAATTTCAATAAATTAGATAAGAAAAAAATAATAACATAACATGTCATTCTTGGTTGCAGTGCAGAACTTGAAATTCAAGGGATATGATGATTGTAATTTGTGCATTCGGATCAGCTGAAATTTCGAAACTAATGAACAGTAATTCTGAAATTCCTGCAATCTGAATTCAGCCATCGAATTTTTTTCGAGAATGCATCTCGAAACAGCTGGTTTTTTCTTGCACGCATCTCGAACTGTTTGACGGCTAGATTCGGATTGCAGAATTTCAAAATTACTGTTACCGGTCTCAGATTTCAGCAGATGCGCTTCCGTAATTTGTAGGTGCATCGCGCGCGCATACACATATATTGATGTATATAACCAAATAATAACTAGCATAAGAGGAATTTTTTTTACTATATTCTAGGTTAACTATTGTGTTGGGTGTTGAATAAATCTGAATTTTCAATTCATATGTCACATATACCACTCGATGATATATATTACAAACAATAAAAACTTGTCATTTAGATAGATCATTCTAAAATTTGATAATATATAATTCACTTAACCATCAATCAAATCATCATATAATTTGAACATTAAATATTTAGTTTCAATAGTTTGCTTTAGGAGATCAAACACATTTTAGATTGAATTCATCAAAAGAGAAACCGTCTATATTTTATATTTATAATTTTAATAAGTTTTTATTTTTATTTTAATAGCCATAGATCAAAATACTTATTCCTTACAGATATATATTATATATATATATTTTGCAACCCGCTTACAAACAATCATGTCACAAAAATATCAAATAAGGCGCCCAAGAAGATACACACAACCGGTGGTTAGCAAGATGTACACAAAGAAAGAACGGTCTCTGTTCCTAATCGCTAATTTCATCATATGGAGAGAAAGGTGTGTTAGGGCTTTCCGGGAGACACAGAACACGATTCAGGACCTACTGGAACAGATAGACCTGCAGTGGCAATTCAGCTCGAAGCCGGCACGGCAAGGTGGGGCCACAAATGACGACAATTAGAGATTAGCCACATTACAACCGCGCGGATTATTAGATCTTCAAAATCATTTTCATAAGCTTTATTTCTTCTTTCACTTTTGCACCTGGATGCTCCACTGGAGCTCCTTCTTATTCTTATTTTAAGTTTCCTCCACAGATCAATTGCTTTGTAACATTACTTATGTAACGAATCAATTATCAATAGAATAGAGGCTTGACCTCTGTTTTTCATCAAAAAAATATATTTTTGTGTGGGTCCCCTTGAAAGTAGCTTGGCTCCTTACATAGCGTGCACACGCGCACATATCCAGGAAATCCTGATATTATAATAAGGGCTGTTCACAAGTTATTGTTCCAATGGCACGTCATTGATAATATAATAATGGAAAGTGAAAGTTGTTTGGGACAATGAGCTTTTTTACTTTCTATAATATTAGTTGGAGTATAAAATTATATAACAAACTTGAGCCAAATTTGTAAGCTACGAGTGAAAACACACATTGAGTATCATCATATAAAATTTTCATATTGAATATGAGAATTTATAGTATTTATAATAGTTTATTTTTTAAACTTTAAAAAATTACGTATAAACATAATATTTTTTTATAACAAATGAATTAACTCTATGTAAATGGATGAGAGGTGGAATGGAAGAGGAG